>JBBPSD010000129.1:0-49466 GCA_038093415.1 Xerocomellus chrysenteron | reverse complement strand
GGCACTTGCCCTCGTTCGCAATACATTGGAACTTCGCCCGCAAGGACATCCAGATCGAGCCACTTCACTGAACAACATCGCGCTTTACCTCCACACCCATTTTGAGCGCCTTGGGATGCTTTGTGACCTTGAGGAGGCAGTTGCCCTTGGACGCAATGTATTGGAACTTCGCCCAGAGGGGCATCCAGATCGAGCCACTTCGCTGGGAAACCTCGCGCTTTTCCTCCATTCCCGTTTCAAGCAGTTTGGAAAGCTTTCTGACCTCGATGAAGCACTTACCCTTGCACGCAACGCACTGGAACTTCGCCCGCGGAGGCACACAGATCGAGCCCTTTCGGGCAACCTCGCACTTTTCCTCCATTCCCGTTTCAAGCAGCTCGGAACACTATCTGACCTTGATGAGGCACTTGCCCTTGCACGCAATGTATTGGAACTTCGTCCGCAGGGGCATCCAGATCGAGCCACATCACTTGGCAACCTCGCGCGTTACCTCCATTCCCGTTTCGAGCAGCTCGGAACGATGTCTGACCTTGGCGAGGCGCTTGCCCTTGCGCGCAACGCATTGGAACTTCGTCCTCAGGGGCATCCAGATCGAGCCCTTGCACTGGGTAACCTCGCGAGTTCCCTCCATTCCAGTTTCCAGCAGCTCGGAACACCTTCCGACCTAGGCGAGGCAATTGTCCTTGCACGCAATGCATTGGAATTTCGTCCGCAGGGTCATCCAGATCGAGCCCATGCACTGGGCAATATCGCACTTTACCTCCATTCTCGTTTTAAGCAGCTCGGCACGCTTTCTGACCTCGATGAGGCACTTGTCCTCGAACGCAATGTATTGGAACTTTGCCCGCAGGGGCATCCAGTTCGAGCCATATCACTGGGAAACCTCGCGCTGTACCTCCATTCCCGTTTCGAGCAGCTCGGAACACTGTCTGACCTTGACGAGGCACTTGCCCTTGCACGCAACGCATTGGAACTTCGTCTTCAGGGGCATCCAGAACGAGCCACTTCACTGGGAAACCTCGCAAGTTCCCTCCATTCCCGTTTCGAGCAGCTCGGAACAATGTCTGACCTTGACGAGGCACTTGCCCTTGCACGCAACGCATTGGAACTTCGCCCGCAGGGGCACCCAGGTCGAGCCCTTTCACTGGGAAACCTTGCGTGTTATCTCCATTCCCATTTCGAGCAGCTCGGAACGCTGTCTGACCTCGATGAGGCACTTACCCTCGAACGCAATGTATTGAAACTTCGTCCGCAGGGACACCCAGATCGAGCCACATCACTGGGAAACCTCGCGCTTTACCTCCATTCCCGTTTCGAGCAGCTCGGAACACTGTCTGACCTTGACGAGGCACTTGCCCTCGAACGCAATGTATTGGAACTTCGTACACAGGGGCATCCAGATCGAGCCACATCACTCGGCAACCTCGCGTGTTATCTCCATTCCCGTTTCGAGCAGCTCGGAACGCTGTCTGACCTTGACGAGGCACTTGCTCTTGAACGCAATGTATTGGCACTTCGTCCGCAGGGGCATCCAGATCGAGCCCTTTCACTGGGCAACCTCGCGCTTTACCTTCATTCTCGTTTCGAGCAGCTCGGAACACTGTCTGACCTTGATGAGGCACTTGCCCACGAACGCAATGTATTGGAACTTCACCCGCAGGGGCATCCAGATCGAGCCCTTTCCCTGGGCAACCTTTCGAGTTCGCTCCATTCTCGTTTCGAGCAGCTCGGAACACTGACTGATCTCGACGAGGCACTTGCCCTCGAACGCAATGCATTGGAACTTCGCCTGGAGGGCCATCCTCATCGAGCCCTTTCACTGGGCAACATCGCGTTTTACCTCCATACCCGTTTCGAGCAGCTCGGAACACTTTCTGACCTTGACGAGGCACTTGTCCTCGAACGCAATGTATTGGAACTTCGTCCGCAGGGGCACCCAGATCGGGCCACTTCACTGGGTAACCTCGCGCGTTACCTCCATTCCCGTTTCAAGCAGCTCGGAACTCTTTCTGACCTCGATGAGGCAGTCGCCTTCGAACGCAATGTATTAGAACTTCGCCCGCGGGGCCATCCAGATCGAACCCTTGCACTGGGTAACCTCGCAGGTTCCCTCCATTCCCGTTTCGAGCAGCTCCGAACGCTGTCTGACCTCGAAGAGGCACTTGACCTTGCACGCGACGCATTGGAACTTCGCCCGCAGGGGCATCCTCACCGAGCCACTTCTCTGGGTGACGTCGCAAGTTACCTCCGTGCTCGACTCAAGCACTCAACTATGCATGATATCAGTGACCTCCAGGAAACATTCAATCTATATTCTCAGCTCTCTGACATTTCTCAGACAGCGTCTTTCGCTGATCTCGAATGTGCCACACAATGGATCCAGGCAGCGGAAGAGTGCGCACACACTACAACAGTTTTAGCTTACCAAACGTTTTTGCGCTTCAGTGTTCAGTACCTCGCTACTCTACCGTCTCTGCCTCAGCATCTTGCATTGCTCAAACGGCTGATGACATCAATAGCAGTTGATGCGTTTTCGGCCTGTGTTCGTTATAGCAGTCCTGCCAATGCAGTTGAGCTTCTTGAACAAGGCCGTGGCGTCTTCTGGAGCCAGTTGATCCGCCTTCGCTCTCCCCTTGACAATGTGATGGTATCCGGCGACACGGGGAAGAAACTGGCAGACAAGTTCACACAGTTAGCATCCTCGCTTCGCAGTGTGCTTGATGCCCCTCCCAACGCCGAATCTCAGCACGATCGGGCGTTCCGTCTGAACATCCAATTGCAGGATATCGTCATTGAAATCCGCAAGTTGCCTGGCCTCTCACGTTTTCTCCTGCCCCCACTCTTTTCAGATCTCCAAATTGCAGCTTCCGGTGGACCGGTCATCATCGTCAATGCCAGCCAATACAGTTGCGATGCGCTCATAGTTCTATCTAACCGAGATCCTGTCCACGTTGCTCTCGCCATCACGAAACCCCGCATCTCTGAACTAGCCCTAGAATTTCGTTCTCTGACATTGCGCGCCGGATTCGGGGATATGACGAGGGAGTTCTTGATACTTCTACGAGAACTCTGGGATGCAGTCGTTTTCCCAATCGTGACAACCCTCCAGGAGTTCTATCCCCGTGGATCGCGTATCTGGTGGTGCCCGACCGCCGAGTTCTCCCTTCTTCCATTGCATGCTGCCGGTTTGTTTAGGAAGGGCCAGCCGACGCTCTCCGATCTTTATATTTCTTCGTATACACCCACCTTGACAGCCCTCATTCGCGCTCGTCAAAAAAGACCATTGGATCCATCCATGGACCAGCGTCGTTTTTTGGTCGTGGGCCAGGCGCAGGCTCCAGGACAGTGCGAACTCGTTTCAGTGAACACTGAGCTGTCGAACATATCACGACGTATTGGGTCTATCGCAACGCTCAGTCGCGTTCAAGACCAGGACGCAACAATGGGCAAGGTAGCTGAAGAGTTGCAAAAGAACGAATTCGTTCACCTTGCCTGTCACGGAATCCCGGATCCGAAGCAACCGTTCGAGTCCGGGTTTGCCTTGGGCGACGGGCTGTTGAAGGTCGAAAACATCATGCGGTACGAGTTGCAGGACGCCCAATTTGCGTATCTATCTGCTTGCCATACAACCGTTGGAGACGAGGAGAGTCCGGACGAGGTCATCCACCTTGCTGCAGCCATGCAGTTCGCCGGATTCCGTTCCGTGATTGGCACGATGTGGGCTGTGGATGATGAGCACACGAACGAGATCACATCCAAGTTTTATCAATATATGCTAGACGAGTCTGGCCGTCTGGATCACACCCGTGCGGCGCTGGCGTTGCAGAGGACGATGAATAGTCTTCGTTTGAGCGAGATACCCCTCGATCAACGAATCCTGTACATACATATCGGTGCCTAGTAATTCTGCTTTCCGATGAGTACGTGTTTTCTGCGTGTGTGACCACTGAGACTCACGTACCTAGAGTCGTGTTTTTCGTAGGATCAGTAATTTACACCAAAGGATCGTGTACTTTTTACCAGCAATTATTCGCTTCATTACAGAGACAAAGAAACCTGGTGCTGTCTGTACACCGCGACACCGGCCCAGATATGGATATGTCGATTCCTCAGAGGGTTTGATTGAATTCAGTCAAATTCCAGCATCGTTTCTCGCACATGAGCACAAGGTACAGCACACCGCTCTGCCCTCATATTCTGGCGAAAGGTGGCCACGCATGCGTCCCTCCCATGTAGGAGAACCATCGGGCTCGGACAAGGGGGTCCCGGTCATCATCGGTCACCGTCCTATCATGGTATCAAACATGCATGATTGGGGCGTAACGGAAACAACACGATGTAATTTTGCTGCGTGTCGTGCGATTCATTTTTGTCCAGTCTGGCCCCTCATAACCATGCATCGTACAGTCAAAGGGTGCATCCACCCATGTTTACATCGTGGCGTGCAGCGCGAATACCGCGCAGAGGTCCAGACGATGACGACGGCCCGACCTTTCCTTTGTCTTTTTCACCAAAATGGATGACAGTCTCCCCCGTCCCATTGCCAGACGTCCCTTGGATCGCCGATGACCAACACACCCTTTCCCATCCATGCTCCATCATACACCTTTTGTATCCACCACTTGAGCACGGGATGTCTCATGAACCACTTGAAGTACACGTAAAACCTGTCACGCAATCATGTTCAGTTTCCGGAGCGATATCATGAGTAAAATGAACCGCCACGTCGCAACGGCGAGTGAAAACGACGACGTTGTAGAGTACCAATTATAGAGACAATTGACACGTACCGCCAGTCATAAGCGACGATGACGCGTGGATTGGAAAATATGCGTTGCATATTAAACACCCGTCGCAAGTCGTACGGGAGCAGGAACGATTCCGACGATAAACATTCTTCCGGAATAGACGCACGGAAGCGGATTGGAGGTGTCAATGCAGGAGTCGGACCCCGTAATGATGCATCATGGGCAGCTGGGTGCGAGGTGGGGAGTGCGAACGGAAGTGGATTATTTGAGAGCGTGCGGTTAGATCGAAGATAGATCGGAAGGACGGGGTCTGCCTTGAACACGACAATGCCGTTCCAACATGAGAATACTGGTACCGGAGACTCGGTTTGCATTGCTTCATAGTCTTCCACGTCAAAGAAGTACGGCCATCTGATGGCGAACTGAGCTTCTCTCTTCCTTACACAGAAAGGAAAAATACGCACAGAACACTAGCCAGTCTTCCTCGCTTATCACGCAGAACCCACATATCATATAGCCTTCAAGAAAAACGACAACGTAAACAATGGTAAAATGCATGACATTTGAAGGCTCACCCCCATTGACCATAGTCCATTCCACACGCCATGTCATACTCTCCTTCGGACGTGTACAGGAGTTCAAGAATCGTTTCCGGCTCGATGAAAATATCGTTCGAGAAAATCACCTTGTCATAGCCGCCGTTCTCAACCAAGGGTTCTAGGACGCGATTTCGAAGAGCAGAAAGGAAGTGGATGCGCTGAATCTCCGTCCCGTCATCCGGCTTCGTGATCGCCGTGTCTTGGGTCAATATACGCCTCTGTACATGCATGGCGTTCAATCTATCGTCGAGCTGTTGGAGCAGTGCTGGAGATTGGTCATCGCTTCTGCTCTCGAGAATGGAGACGAAGACGTTATCTGCTCCGAGGTAATGGATGGCCTTGATAATGCTGTCGGACCAATATGGTATGACTTCTTCGTTATTGTGAAACATGGCAGCGATAAATATTTTTTCTGCAGGTCAATTAGTGGAAAAGTTCGCAGGTGACCTCGATTGATAGTAATTACCTTGATTCGCATATCCTTCCCTTTTAGGACGGGCATTCGCCTTCTCGATCAGCGGGAGATACCGCAAATCTGCTGGCTGTTGATAGTCCAGTCCGAACCAGAGACTTGAACACAATGTTGCAAACCAGAAGATAAACCGCAGGGATAAAACAAACGAAAGAGGATGGCGAGTGGCCTGGTGCCCGAAAGGCGAATGAGGTCTAGATGAGCCTGCATCCCCTTCAATGCCCTGTAAATCACAATCTTCGTTGTCGCTTATGCCTGATGACTCTCTCTGATCTGGTTCCCGAGGTAGCATGCTATACCCTGGCGACGGTTTCGAGAGTGATCCGTATCTGTGTCGCCACCAGTGCCTAGCGGGTCCCAAGTGAGGTAAGGAGAGCCATAAGAGTTGAAGAAATGAAAACGTGGGCGCCACGAACAGCAACAAGAACAAAATGCACCAGCTCGATGGAAAGGCGGGTTTCCAGAATGAGGACCAATTGGTGGGGGCAAATTCAGATTTCCAGATATACCCTGCCGTAAAGTACGACTTGGTAAACGTGTACTCTGCGATGCTGTATAGGACGCAAAGGAGCACGAGTGAGATCAGGCCATGAAATGGCATGATTCTAAGGAGATATCGGAGGAGGGCCTGGAGGGTTTTGCTGTCGCTGACTGCAAGTAAAGACCGTCGTGTGACGGACAGAAAACCAAACATGGATGGAGGTTAAGAGTAAAGGGTATAGCTGGGGCACATGTTGAATCTTGATGGGCCGGCACGCCTGATATAGCGTTCAACATCAGCAGAGAGCAGCCATTACGTTACGCTTCTGAAGGCTTTTGCGAGCCTACGCGAGGGTTAGCGAGGGCGCTGATTGGACCAAAGCACATCGTACGGCACTAACCTCTATATATGGAGCGAATAATGTAGCATTGTGCTCGGCTAGTTTTCCAGATGAAGTCTGGGATAAAGTTCTCTGCTGCGGCCGCCTAACGGGCTGCGGTAATGCGGTCTTTCTCCGGCGAACTCTATGCGAGTCATTGAAATCATTGAAATCGTTGCCTTTGGAGGACTTCATGCGTGAAATGAGGAAAATTTTGGCCGGTTCGGGTACTAATAAATGCTGTTTTCATTCGGCCGCGTGCGAAAAACGCTGACATTACCGCCACTTTTCCCCATCTCGGGTAGCCGCGCTATCGGGCGCGATCTCGAGAACCATGTAAGAAAACCTCCAATACCAGACCAATATCAGAAAGACCGTCCGCAAGGCCTCCTGCCAAAAAAAAAACGCAATTGATCGCACCTATCTTGTGATCGAAAACGACCCCTCAGACCCGATCCCTCACTCATGAACGTGTCGCGGTCCAGGGGAGCTTGGAATATTGTCGGTCGATGAGAAGCGTATACTCCATTACTTACCTCGCACGCACCGCGACTTGCATGTTGAGCGGGTACCCGGCGACGTCCGTAGCACATGCACCGCCGCCCGGTTCCTGCCCACGAGACTGGACACGACGCCAGTGAATAAACCACAAGAGGCATTCGTATCGACCGGAAACGCACGCTGTGGAAACGAGAATCCTATGACCGACATCATGATGCGCAGCGACGTCATGGTTCCGGAGAACGCGAGGCACAGGGCCACCCCGGGCCAAAGAACTTGCCAACGAAACGACATGATAAAAGGCCACGAAAAAAGAGTCTCACGAGCGTCGACTCGCTCGCCCCTCGAATAGAGTAATGGCGAGACGCCTCAGTTTTGGAGTCGACCTGCGACGCACGGCCATAAAGTTACTCGAGCATACACGCGGGGCGAGTGGCTTCGAGATACGGTACGACCCGGGCAGATGCAACTCGGGGCGATTTGGAGATTTGACGCGGCACCCAGTACACACCAACGAATTTAAAATCGTTGCGCTCGGATGTCTTTTCATCCTCGGGGAGGTGGAGAAGGGCCAGAGTTGATGCGAGAAAGACGTAGGGAACGGAGGGAAAGCTACACTGGCATATCTCACGTCAGTCTGCCCAGTGGCGATCCAGACATCATGCCAATATTTGGTATTGATCCCGGGAATGCTCAAGGATCGCCCGGTATGAACAAACCTACTCCATTGCTATGTAGTCAAGACGAAGACTAAAGAAAGACACTCACCTTCCAGTTTTTGCAGGCATGCACTACACTGCCACAATGCTATAGATATGTCGCGTACGGATAAGGTCTGACCCATCCGATGCGCAAGTCTGCCCGGGGGCCGCGCGCGCACTCCTACATTGGATTATTGGATGGCGTCCGTGACTTACAGCATGTGCCCGGGCCTCCACCAAGGACGAATCAAAGCGTAGACTCCGTAGAGATTACGAGAGCACACATTATAGTAGCAATGCAAGGCATTCACGGACAGGCCGTACACGATCCATTTGCTGTTAAGACTTTCTACCCTTCTTTACCTGCTTGCACATCTTTTCTTTTTCATCATCAACGCCGTGCTTTTCCGCGCGCGGGACGTGACTCACCCGCGCCTTCATTCTCGCCTTTCAACCAAACTTCTTCTCGCGTTCCGACGGTTCACCGCCGTCCTCTTTTAGTCCTCTTCCTTGTTGCTGTCCGGACCGGTGTCGCTCACCACAGAACTCGAACGTCTCGGGGATGCCGCCGTCTCTGATGGATCAGGCACCGACGCCTCATCAGACGACACTTCTTCTGATTCAGACTGATCACTGTGCCACTGGCAGCCTCCGCGTCGACTTGTACGTCTTGGCACGCTTGTTACGACATCCACGTCAGCGGGAAGCGCTACTCCGCGTCGCACAGGAACCCACTTTAGGGCGCTGTTTGCTCGAGAAGCTTTGCGCTTCGCAGGCGGGGACTTGCCGTCCCTTGCCTCCTTCGGTTCCCATTTCTTCTCGTGCAGAACAAAGGCGTTAACGGATCAAAGGCGAGCATGCAATTCGATGTTACCTTGCTGGCCGCGGCTGGCCTGTGCCCCTTAATCTCCCTCAGCCAAGTATGGTTTCCTCGGACAGATATTGCGTTTTGACTACCTGTATTGTTTCTCAGCGCGAATTCATGCAATCCATGGGGTCATATCACTCGCCTTGGCAACAGCGCCTGGACCTAGAAGTGCACGCAGAATGTCCGAGGGCAATTTGACTTTACCGGGTGGCTCTGAAGGGTCCACGAGCGACCTTGCGCGTGGGCCTTGATCAGCTCTTGGGCGAGGTCTGCACCGTATAGAGGTTCTAGATTCAGCAAAAATCAACATGTGTAAAAGTCGAGTGAAAAATCTTTGCACCTCGCTATACGTATGCGATTCTGAGTCACGTACGGTCTTGGCTTTCATCGCAAGGTGGTAAAGAAGCGCAACGTTATCAGAAACTCGCAATAAAATCAGGGTATAATTCAATACATCTAAAAAGGTGAAATGAGTGGGGGAAGACAGGAAATGGAACGAAAGCCTACTTTGCAATTTCTGTGCGGTAGAAAAATCAGGGTGGTGCGCAAAGAGATAAAGAAGACGAATGAAAATGATTTCTAGGTGATCCACGCGCGCGGCGGGTGGAATATATCTCGAAATAGACGAAATATAAGCTACGGCCTGGAAAGGCTTCAATGTCCGGCACCAAATTTAGTAGAACTAAAGTTCACTCGGTCTCGAACATCGGCCTCAGGATCGTGGATCGTGAGGAAGGGTATCGTGTTAACGAGGGGCGGAAGTTTACGGTTAGCAGAGACACGAGCTATGTTAAAAAGATTATCCGGACTTGGTAACATGGGTCCTGATGGGATGCACATCACCATCAGCGAGCACGTCAGCTCGAAAAGACCCTTACCTGGACTGTGATAGCTAGCCATATAAAGTTGCTATTTATCACGTTTGCAAACGCTTCGACGGTAGAAAGTTGTAGGAGCAACACAGCGGCTTGTAGTCGCATGCGTGACTTGACCGGCGGACTAAGCATGGTATATCAGCCTCATGTCCCAAGTAGCATGATGCCCACTCTCGAAAACCTCACCTGTCCGGTGCATCCGCCGAAAACGATCCAGAACGCTCAAGTATTGTCGAAAACATTTCAAGAGCGGGTGAAGCAAGCTCCACTGCTGTTTCTGCAGCCGCATTGGCAAGACACCGATTCCGACAAACTTTCAAAGCGAGGACCCTGGCCTTCTGTGTTGATGGCATATCGTCATCGACGTCCATTTCGCCCTTGATCACGAAGACAAGTCAGGTGTCCATCTGGAACAAGTCCAGGTGCAACATACTGGATCTTTTGACCGTCGACCCATGAGCAATTTCCTGATCAAGAATGCCATGATAGTGTCACTCTTATGTTTGAATGCGTTGGGTTTGAAGCGCGCCATCTGTGCTAGTAGAACGGTTGTATGACCAATGAGTTACTCTGGTGTAGCACCCGGAAGCTTCTCCGAGATGGACTTGAAAGCAATGAACAGGAAGCCACTGGTAAGCGAGCCGCAACCTTAGCAATTTTCAGGTTCTCCTCAAGTGCAAATCGTGTTATGCGTTCTAGCGTTCGTCTTCCGTGGTGTCCATGTCAGCCAACTGCCTCGCGATAGAATAAAGAAACATACCTGTCAAGTGCCGTTGGGACTCATCAGCTTTCACCACGGCTGCGAGTGCATGCATGCCAACCTCCACTAGAGTCACGTTCCGCTCGTTGGAAATCACCTTTGTGAGTTCACTGACATGAGGTTTGTAGAGAATCGGACAGTGCTTTGATATAAACGTTAAAAGTTGTTGGGCATGCTTCGACGACGGAGTTGACTTTTGAACCCCCTTGATCAGGGTCGGAATGGACGATTGGTTCACGATGCGGAGCGTTGCGCGACGCAGAGAGATAGTCATCGTCACCGTGAGGGTGGACTTGAGCGAGTGCTCTACAGGCACGATGCTTTTCAGATCGGACTGGGGAACCACACATGTCTTGAGTAGTAACTTGTAAAGCCTGTTTTCGTTCGCCTTGGCAAAGTCATGCATGTCTTGAGCTGCTTTCTGGGGATCGGCACGGGGGAATTGACCTACGTAGTACGAGACAAGTACTTGACCACGTTATTTAGACGTTGTACGATTGCACCCTCGTTCTCGTCGATCACACCACCCTGAAGACACTGATTAGTATGCTTGCTTGCAGATAATGTCCATGGGCCCGTACACCAATGGTCGGATTGCCGTCCATGTCCATACATGGACGGGCGACTATGGACGTGCACGATGTCAATCTTGGCTGTCGGGCCACGGTGAGAAAATCGATCGACGCACTTTGCTTTACAGTAATCCCGCTCATACTCAGAATTGCGTTGACACCTGCTAGGTCATCTAGGTGCTGCATGGTGTCGAGAAAACGATCTGTCCGTTTGTTTGTGTTTGTGCACGCTTACACCAAGTAGTATTCCTCAAAGATCGCGTACTTTTCATTACAAAGAGACTTTTGGGATGGTTTCCGTACACCAGATCTTCAAGCGACGCTAGCCCAGACACGTCGATTCATCAGATCGTTTGATTGAATTCAGTCAAATTCCAGCATCGTTTTTCGCACATGAACACAAGGTGCAGCATACCGCCCTGCCCTCACATTCCGGCGAAATGTGGCCCACGCATGCGTCCCTCCCACGTAGGAGAACCATCGGGCTCGGACAAGGGGCTAGTCAAAGGGTGCATCCACCATTATTTACATCGTCGTGTGCAGCGCGAATACTGCGCAGTGGCAGTGATCCAGACGGTGACGATGGCCTATCCTTCACCAAAATGGATGACAGTCTCCCCCGTCCCATTGTGAGACGCGCCTGGGATCGCCGACGACCAACACACCCTGTTCCATCCATGCGCCATCATACACCTTTTGTATCCACCACTTGAGCACGGGATGTCTCATGAACCACTTGAAGTACACGTAGAACCTGTCACGCAACCAAGTTCAGTTTCGGGAACGGTATCATGCGCAAAATGAACCGCTAGTGGCGAATTGTAGAGTATCAATTATAGAGACACGTACCGCCATTCATAAGCGACGATGACGCGTGGATTGGAAAATATGCGTTGCATATTAAACACCCGTCTCAAGTCATACGGGAGCAGGAACGACTCCGACGATAAACATTCTCCCGGAATAGACGCACGGAAGCGAACTGGAGGTGTCAATGCAGGGGTCGGACCCTGTAATGATGCCTCATGGGCAACTGGGTGCGAGGCGGGGAGTGCGAATGGGAGTGGATTATTCGAGAGCGTGCGGTTGGATCGAAGATGGATCGGAAGGACGGGGTCTGCCTTGAACACGACGATACCGTTCCAACATGAGAATACTGGTACCGGAGATTCGGTGTGCATTGCGTCGTAGTCTTCTACGTCAAAGAAGTACGGCCATCTGATGGTGAACCGAACTAGAACCTCTCTTCCTTACACAGGAAGGAAAAATACGCACAGAACGCTAGCTAGTCTGGCTCGCCTATCACGCAGAACCCACATATCATATAGCCTTAAAAGAAACATGTCAACGTAAACAGTGGCAAAATGTACGACATGTAAGGGCTCACCCCCATTGACCATAGTCCATTCCACACGCCATGTCATACTCTCCATCGGACGTGTACAGGAGTTCAAGAATCGTTTCCGGCTCAATGAAAATATCGTTCGAGAAAATCACCTTGTCATAGCCGCCGTTCTCAACCAAGGGTTCCAGGACGCGATTTCGAAGAGCAGAAAGGTACTGGATGCGCTGAATCTCCTTCCCGCCGACCGGCTTCGCGATCGCTTCGTCTCGCGTCAATATACGCCTCTGTACCTGCATGGCGTCCAATCTATCGTCGAGCTGTTGGAGCAGTGCTGGAGATTGGTCTTCGCTTTTGCTCTCGAGAATGGAGACGAAGACGTTATCCGCTCCGAGGTAATGGATGGTTTTGATAATGCTGTCGGACCAATACGGTATGACTTCTTCGTTATTGTGAAACATGGCAGCGATAAATATTTTCTCTGCAGGTCAGTGAGTGGGAAAGATCGCGGGTGGCCTCGATGGACAGTAATTACCCTGATTCGCATATCCCTCCCGTTTAGGATGGGCATTCGCCTTCTCGATCAGCGGGAGATACCGCAAATCCGCTGGCTGTTGGTAGTGCAGTCCGACCCAGAGACTTGTACAAAATAGTCCAAACCAGAAGATGAACCGCAGGGACAAGACAAACGAAAAGGGATGGCGAGGGGCCTGGTGCTCGAAAGGCGATGAGCCTGCATCCCCTTCAATGTCCTGTAAATCACAGTCTTCATCGTCGCTCATGCCTGATGGTTCTCTCTGATCCGGCTCGCCCCGAGGTAGCATGCTATACCCTGGCGACGGTTTCGAGGGCGATCCGTATCTGCGTCGCCAACAATACCTGGCGGCTCCCACGTGAGGCAAAGAGAGCCATAAGAGTTGAAGAAATGAAAACGTGGGCGCCACGAACAGCAACAAGAACAGAATGCACCAGCTCGTTGGAAAGGCGGGTTTCCAGAATGAGTACCAATCGTTGGGGTCAGATTCAGGTTTCCAGATATACCCTGCTGCAAAGTACGACTCGGTAAACGTGTGCTCTGCGATGCTGTATAGCACGCAAAGGAGCATGAGAGAGATCAGGCCATGAAATGGCACAATTCTGAGAAATTGGAGGAGGACCTGGAGGGTTTTGCTGTCGCTGACTGCAAATAAAGACCGTCGCATGACGGAGAGAAAACCGAACATGGATGGAGGTCAAGAGTAGAGGGTATAGCGGGGCCACATGTTGATAGGCTGGTGTTCAAGTCTGGGAGAAAGTTCTCTGCTGCGGTGAAACTGCGGTCGCCTAATGGGCTGGCGATAAGGCGGTGTTTCTCCGGCGAACAATGAAATGATGATTGCAGGACTCATGATGTCATCCATGAAACGAGGGAGCCCCGGAAATAGCCGGTTCGGGTCCAAGGATAGCATTGTGTTGTTTTCATTTCGGTTCGCGTGCGAAAAACGCTGACAGTTACCTTCATCTTGGGTGCCGAACGCAGAACCGCGCTATCTCGGGAACCACACAAGGAAACGACCTTATTCCTCCAATTCGAGACTAGTAACCAGCATGACCGTCCGCAGGGCCTCGTGCCCCCCAAAAACGTAATGGACGGATATATCTTGTGATCGGAAACCGAGGAATCAACGTGTCGCGGTCCCGGGCCAGGAGGGAGCTTATCTTGTCGGTCGATGAGACACGTATACTTCATTACTTACCTCGCCCGCACCGCGACTTGCATGTTGAGCGGGTACCCGACGACGGCCGTGGCACATGTACCCCTGGCCCCCGGACCCACGAGACTGAAAACGACGCCGGCGAATAAACCACAAGAGGCGTTCGTATCGACCGGAAACGCACGCGGCGGAAACGAGAATCCTATGACCGACATCATGATGTGAGCAAGGAGGATAAGTGGCACAAGGCTTAACCCCGGGCCAAAGAATGTGCCAACGAAACGACACGATGAAAGACCACGAAAAAAAAAAAAACTTGCGCCCGCCCCTCGAGGATGCATACCCGCAACTTGCCAGCGTCGCACGTCCGTAACATGTCAAACCGCGAGACGCCTCGGTGTTGGAGTCGACCTGAACGAGTGGCTTCGAGATATTACGGTACGACTCGGGCAGATCATGATCCAGGACAATTTGGAGGTTTGACGCGGGCCCATCGTGCTCGGATGTCTTTTCATTCAGAGAGGTGGGGAACGGCCGAGAAGGACAGAGTTGATGTGAGGGAGACGTAGGGAACGGAGAAAAAGCTACGATGGCATATCTGACGTCAGTCCCGACATCGTGCCACTAGTATTGACCCCGGGAATGCCCAAGGATCGCTGGATGTAAACAAACCAGCTCCCTGTAGTCAAGACGAAGACTAAAGAAAGACACGCACCTTGTTCCAGCCTCCAAATCATGTACTACAAATGCTATAGAGATGTCACAGATAGGAAGACACGAGGTCTGACCCGCAGGCGGCACGCGAACTCGCCCGTGACTTACAGTGTGCCACAGTGTGGATCAAAGCGTAGAGATTACGAGAGCAAAACACAATAGCAATACAAGCCATTCACGAAACAAGCCATACACACCCCCTCTGCACTCAAGACTTTCTCTTCTTTCCCTGCTTGTTCATCTTTTCCTTTTGCATCATCAACGCCGTGCATTCCCGCACTTGGGAAATGACTCACCTGCGCCTTCACTCTCGCCTTGCGACCAAACTTTTTCTCTCGTTCCGACGGCTCGCCGCCGTCCTCTTCCGGTCCGGTGTCGCTCACCACAGAACTCGAACGTCGCGGGGACGTCGCCTTCTCTGATGGATCAGGCACCGACGCCTCGTCAGACGACGCTTCTTCTTCCGATTCAGACTGATCGCTGTGCCACCGCGCCGACTTGTGCGTCTTGGCACGCCTGTTGACGACATCATCAAAACGTCAGCAAGAAGCGCTACTCCGCGTTCGCACACCCACTTTGGGGCGCCGTTTGCTCGCGCTCGAGACGCTTTGCGCTTCGCAGGCGGGGACTTGCCGTCCCTTGCCTCCTTTGGTTCCCGTTTCTTCTCCTGCAGAACAAAAGGCGTCAACGGATCAAAAAATGGGCGTGCCATTCGATCTTACCTTGGTGTTCGCGGTTGGCTTGTGCCCCTTCATCTCCCTCAGCCAAGTGATGGTTTCCTCGGACAGATATTGCGTCTTGACTACCTGTATCGTTTCTCAGCGCGAATTCATGCAATCCGTGGGGTCATATCACTCACCTTGGCAACAGCGCCTGGACCTGGAAGTGCGCGCAGAATGTCCGAGGGCAATTTGACTTTACCGGGGTAACTCTGAAGGGTCCATGAGCGACTTTGCGCGTGGACCTTGATCAGCTCTTGGGCGAGGTCTGCCACCGTATAGAGATTCTAGATTCAGCAAAAATCAACACGTGTAAAAGTCGAGTGAAAAATCTTTGCACCTCGCTATACGTATGCGATTCTGAGTCACGTACGGTCTTGGCTTTCATCGCAAGGTGGTAAAGAAGCGCAACGTTGTCAGAACTCGCGATCAAATCAAGGTAGAATTCAATATATCTAAAAAGGTGAAATGAGCGGGGGGAAGACGGGAAATGGAACGAAAGCCTACTTCGCAATTTCTTGCATGTTTTCGTGCGCGGTAGAAAAATCGGGGTGGTGCGCAAGGAGATGAAGAAGACGGATGAAAATGATTTCTAGTTGGTCAACACGTGCGGCGGGTGGAATAGATCTCGAAATAAACGAAATATAAGCTACGGCCTGGAAAAGGCTTTAATGTCCGGCACCAAATTTAGTAGAACTAGAGCTCACTCTGTCTCGAACATCGGCTTCAGGATCGTGGATCGTGAGGAAGGGTATCGTGTTGAAGCGGGGCGGAAGTTTGCGGGCTGTTAGCAGAGACACGAGTTTCGTTAAAAAGATTATCCGGACTTGGTAACATGGGTCCTGAGGGGATACACATCACCATCAGCGAGCACGTCAGCCCGAAAAGACCCCTTACCTGGACTGTGATAGCTAGCCATATAAAGTTGCTATTGATCACGTTTGCAAACGCTTCGACGGTAGAAAGTTGTAAAAGCGACACGGCGGCTTGTAGTCGCATGCGTGACTTGACCGGCGGACTACGCATGATGCATCAGCCTCGTGTCTAAAGCAACATACCCACTCGAAAACCTAACCTGTCCGGTGCATCTGCCGAAAACGATCCAGAATGCTCAAGTAATGTCGAAAACATTTTAATCGCGGGTGAAGCAAGCTCCACTGCGGTTTCTGCAGCCGCATTGGCAAGACACCGATTCCGGCAAACTTTCAACGCGAGGATCCTGGCCTTTTGTGTTGGTGCCATGTTGTCATCTTGCACCCAGTCGTCATCGACGTCCATTTCCCCCTTGATCACGAAAACAACTCAGGCGTCCATACGGAGAGAATTCAAGTGTAACATACTGTATCTTCTGATCGTCGACCCATGAGCAATTTCTTGATCAAGAATGCCATGATAGTGCCACTCTTATGTTCGAATGCGTTGAGCTTGAAGCGCGCCATCTGTGCTAGAACGGTTGTATGGGCAACGAGTTCCTCTGGTGTAGCCTCCGAAAGCTTCTCCGAGATGGACTTGAAAGCAATGAACAGATCGCAAAATTGAGCGGGGACAAGGGCACATACTTCAA
The DNA here is from genome assembly GCA_038093415.1 of Xerocomellus chrysenteron. Classification (NCBI taxonomy): domain Eukaryota; kingdom Fungi; phylum Basidiomycota; class Agaricomycetes; order Boletales; family Boletaceae; genus Xerocomellus; species Xerocomellus chrysenteron. The sequence goes on along the minus strand of JBBPSD010000129.1, from coordinate 32,477 downwards.
TGATTTCCACACAAGAGTCTTCATGATCATTCAAGGAAGCCAACAAGCGAGCCGCAAATTTGGCAATTTTCGGGTTTTCCCCAAGTGCAAATCGCGTTATGCGTTCTAGCGTTCGTCTAGCGAACACGTCAGCCAACTGCCTCACAATAGAGCGAAGAAACATACTTGTCCAATGCCGCTTGGGATTCATCAGCTTTCACCACGGCTGCGAGTGCATGCATGCCAACCTCCACCAGAGTCACGTTCCGCTCGTCGGCAATCGCCTTTGTGAGTTCACTGACATGAGGTTTGTAGAGAATCGGACAATGCTTTGATATAAACGTTAAAAGTTGTTGGGCATGCTTCGACGACGGAGCTGACTTCTGAACCCCCTTGATCAGGGTCGAAATGGACGATTGGTTCACGATGCGGAGCGTTGCGCGACGCAGAAAGATAGTCATCGTCGAGAGGGTGGACTCGAGCGATTGCTCTACGCGCCGTAGGAACTCGTTCGAAGCTTTCACGATGCTCTTCAAATCGGACTGGGGATCCACGCATGTCTTGAGTAGCTTGTAAAGCCTGTTTTCGTTCGCCTTGGCAAAGTCATGCATGTCCTGAGCTGCTTTCTGGGGATCGGGGAATTGACCTGGCACGGGGGTCAATGCAATTAATAGGACCCTGAAAAATCACGTACGAGACAAGTGCTTGACCACGTTGTTCAGACGTTGTATGATTGCATCCTCGTTCTCGTCGATCACACCACCCTGAAGACTTTGATAAGGAAAACTATGTCGGACATCCAGGGAGGGCTTACGTTGTTCTGTATGCATGCTTGCAGATAATGTTCATACATGGTCGGGCGACTATGCACGATGTCGATCTTGGCTGTCCACGATGAGAAAATCGATCGACGCACTTTGCTTTAATCCCGCTCATACTCAGAATTGCGTTGATACCGAGGTCGTCTAGGTGCTGCATAATGTTGAGTAAACGCTCTGTCCACGCTACCTCGTCAACCTCGACGTTTTTCGACGTCGAAGCGGAAATTGTGGAAGACGAAGGTAACGGGAGAACATAATCGGCAATGACTTGCTCCGCGGCCGCTTTGGCTTCAGACGTCAAGTTGGAGATGTGCAAGATTTCATTAGGAATCCACGCGAATTGTCTGACCGCGGACGAGTCACCGTTCTCGCTGGATGTAAATGCATCAGACGAGAACACGCACGGGAGAAAAGGACGTACATCTCCGGATATGCAAGGCTGTATAGCTTGCCAAGCGCATTCATGGCCTCTACACGGACGGGATGTTTCTTGTCCATGCCACGACCGGCAACTGCGCGAAGCTGTGCTTCCGAGACATAGTGGAGGGCAGTGTCGTAGTCGAGCTGAGAATATACTTTGCACACCGTGGCACGAACTTTCTCGTCGGGATCTAGGAGTTTGAGCTGAAGCATATCTATTAACGCGTCAAGGCTGTCGTCTACGGGACCTGAGATGGGAGCTTGCCTTGGACGGTCTCTCTCTGTTCAGGGAGGTTCAAGAGCAATCCCCTAGCGCTTTCGACAAGTTTCAGACGGACGGCGGCTGCCTTGTCGTTTTTGCGCATCAACCACACGTTCCAAGTCGTCGGATACTTTCTGATGAGATCGGAGCCACCCTTGTCGGCAAACATCTCTCCTAGCGCTTGGGTGACGATCAGCCTCACTTGAACCTGGTCGACACGGAGTTCTTCCTCGAGCTGCGGTATGACGCTGTGCAGCAAGGAAGGACAGGACTTGCTGAGCTGCTTGACGAGCTCGTGTGCGGTGCGTATTTCATCAAAGTCGCTCTCCGAGTCGAGGTCGCGCGAATTGGTGACGATGATGTCGGTAAAGTACTGGCAGACGTGTCGCTGGAGCTTGTCGGACGTGGCATTGCAAATCTGCACGGCGAGTCGGAAGGCAGGCTGGTCCAGACGCTAGAGCATAGTGAGCGGGAAAGCATAATCAGTGGTGCGACGACTGACCGTGTTCTTGTCCAGGAACTGTGCCATGATGGTGTCCAAGACGTCGCTTGGGAGGGACTGGCACTCGTCGATGAGGGCGACGAGGATGTCTGCGATAAACAGCTCTATCTTTTTCGCGAGGTCGCGTCGGACGAGGCCAAAAAAGTCGCGAAAGATTTCGGACATGAGCTCGTCGGAGTGGGGGAGGTCGCACACGAGCACGACGCTCTTGACGGTGGAGAGGGACTCGAGGAGGTGAAAGTACTCGTTGTAGTAGGGGGCATCGGTGCCCTTGAGGCCGGCGGAGAGCTGCCTGAAGAAGAACTGGAAGATGTCCTTGAGCTCGTTTTGGGTATAAGGGGCGTCGGGTGCGTATAGCCTGAGGATGTCGGCGAGACAGCAGGCGGTGTACGCCTTGACGCCCCTGTCCTTGTGGAGGAGGAGGGAGGTGTTGATGAGCTGCGAGCGCACGGCCGCGAGGGAGGCGACGTCGACGAGCTCCTGGTCGAGCTCGGCGAGCTCGGTGTGGAGGGCCTTGAGCTTCTTGAGGAGGGTGTCCGTGGAGAGCGACTTGCCGACGATCTTGTCGCTGAACACGAGCTTCTTCGAGGGCGCCGTGGCGGTGCGCGTGTGAGCCACCATCGTCGTCGACACCGGGCGGGACGTGTTCGGCGTTGGTCAACGCGTCGAGCGCATCGAGCCGGTCGGAGATTGAATCGGGCCGAAACTTAATCACAGCATACCATACGAATCAGGAACAAGCTTGGTTATAAAACAGAGAGACCAACGGTATCTACAGGACTCTAGAACACTTTCTACGGGCATTATTCAAGACTGACTTGTAAAGACCACCTGCAAGGGCTGCCTTGGGTCAGAAGTCGTTGCTTCGACCAGCCCCTCGCAGATGAGACTTTAAACTCAGCTTCGGCACTGGTCGGCAGGTGACGTCGTGATCTCGCTCTATGATATTTAGTTCCCAATGGAAATGATATCCAAAGTTGACCGAGGACGTTGTGGCAAATAATTGAAACCCCGTTCGGCCGCACTGCGCACTATCCGCATTGCAGACAGGAACATACCCCGCATGTCCTCGCAAGTCCTCGCACAAAAGGAGCGCAAGCTCTTCGCCGAGCTCCTGCAGGCCTACGAACAAAAGCTGCTCCCCAAAGGCCGCAAAATCGCAGACCAGATCCTCAAGAAATATCCCCAACATGGAGGCGCGTCGCACCCATCGCCCGCCCTTGTCCTCGTCTGACCCGCCACAGAAACCATGTGCATGAAGGGCCTCGTCATGGTCCACCTCGGCGAGCGCGACGCAGGCATCGCCCTGATCAAGGACGGCATGCGCAAGGACCTCCAGTCGCACATATGCTGGCACGTCTGGGCCCTCGTCCAAAAGGGCGAACACAACTACGAAGAAGCCCTCAAATCGTACACCATGGCCCTCAAGATCGACAAGGTGCGCCCCGCGCGCGCGCGCCTTCTCCGCTCGGCTCACTCTTTGTAGGACAACTTCAACATCATCCGAGAGACGTCCATTCTCCAATCGCATACCCGCCAATACGACGCGCTCGTCGACTCGCGCCTCCACATGCTTCGGCTGCGTCCTTACTCGCGCGTCCAATGGCTCGGCGTCGCGCTTGCGTACAAACTCGCCGGTAACCCAGCAGAAGCACGACGCTACCTAGACCATATGGAGGATTTCTTGCGGGTACGATTCGATCGTCATCCGCACTATCCCCCTTCACCCCGCATCTTAGAACGTCCCTACCCGCGATACCGAGTACGGAGAACTCGTCTTTTTCCACATCCACACGCTGGAAGAATTGGGAGAGTGGCAGGAAGCCCTGGCCCTGCTGGATAAAAAGGCAAAGGACAGAATGTTGGTCGATCGTCCAGCCATCGCAGAATGTAGAGGTGAGCAACGATGGATCACCCATCGTGTCTGCTGATCCCGTCTACAAGCACGTCTTTTCGGAAAACTCAAGTCGACGGATAGCGCACAAAGGGAGGAATGGGCAGAGGCAGCCGAACAGTCGTGGAGAGAACTGATCGACCAAAATCCCGACAGTCAGGACTATTACAAGGGTTTCCTTACCAATGCGGGCATCGATCTTGGTAATGCGCCCAAAATACTTCTATCGACGCGATCTTACGCCATGAAAGACAGCCTGACGGACGAGTCGCGAACAAAAGCCCTTGGAATCCTCGACGAGTTCTCGTCCAAGCACCCAAAGGCGAACACACATCAACGGCTAGCTCTGACTATCGCGCAGGGTAAGCCAGGACTACATCGCCCACTCCGTCCCTCACCGTTTTCAGGCGAAAAATTCAAGGAATTGGTCAAGCCCTATCTCGAGCGCGCACTTCAGAAAGGGATACCCTCCCTCTTCAGCGACGTCAAAAACCTGTATACCGACCCGTTCAAACTCCAGTCGATCCAGGACATGATCGAAGATATCCGTTCGAGCGTCTCCCAACCGTCCACGTCGTCGGACCCCGCAGACTATCTCTGGACGCTCTACTTTCTCGCACAACACTACTCTTCCCTGGGTCAACACGAAAAGGCGCTCGAGATTCTCCACACCGCGATGGAGCACACGCCGACGCTGCCCGAGCTGTACATGACCAAAGCGCGCGTGCTGAAGCGTGCCGGCGATCCGTACGGCGCCGTGCGCGCCATGGACGACGCTCGGAGACTCGACGGACAAGATCGGTACGTGAACACCAAGTCGGGCAAATACCGTCTGCGCGCCGGGATGATCAACGAGGCAGACGAGGTCCTGGGGCTGTTCACCAAGGTCGCCTCATTTCTTCGCGCCGCCCACACCGCTGACTGCCGCTTTAGAAAGGCGTACCCGCCGGCGCAGACTTGCTCGAGATGCAAGCGTTGCACTATCTCGTTGAAGCGGGCGACGCGCAGAGACGCCTGGGAAAATACCACCTCGCGCTCAAGACGTACTATTCTATCCAAAAGGTACACGCTTCGCTCTCCGATACGCTGGGTCGGCGCTGGAACTTTTTTTTTTTTTTTGCTTTCAGCTGTTCCATGGGTTCCGCGAGGAGCAATACGATTTCCACCTGTATTCGCTTCGTAGGAGCATGCTCGGTTCTTACGTTGCGTGCGTCCACGTCGTCCGGCCCGAGGACACGTCCTATCAGAAACTGAGCTCACTTTTACAGAATGCTTGGCTGGGAAGACGATCTCCACTCCCACCCTGCATATATCCATGCCGCAGTGTGGAGCGCTCGAGTAACGCCTCTCTTTTACTCAAGTATCCTACGCTGACGGGGTTTTAGATATGGATTCAGCTCTACGACGATCCTTCGATAATCAAATCCCTACATCCGCCGGGTAAGGCATCGAGTCCGTCGTGTCTTCTCCGTGACCGATCTTCCGTGGTAGAACCTTCTGGCGAAAAGTCCAAGAAAGCGCTGAACAAGGCAAAGAAGGCGGCGCATAAAGCGACGATCGATACCTCGCAAGACTATGACGACGCGAGCTCACAAAAGGGTGAATTAAGAAATCGTTTTATCCGTTCCCGTGTATATCATGTCACTATCCGCTTAGTAGTGCGGCCAAAACATAACGAAGACAAGGGACTCGAAGCACCCCCGGCCAAGGACGACGATCCAGAGGGGCTAACGCTCGTCAAGGCGGACGATCCGTTGGAGCGGGCGAGCAAGTTCCTTGGGTTGCTGGGAGAGTTTGGCAAGGACAATATCGACGTGAACGTGACCTCGTTTGACGTTGCGATACGGCAGAGTGCGTATTGCGAACGGATGTTTTTCTGGCGTTTACATGCATTGTAGAGAAATACTTGAAGGCGACGCGAGCGCTTAGCCGGGCGCACGCGCGTGATCCACACCATCCCGAAGTGCACGTCCGCATCGTGCAACTGGCGAGAAAAGGTCGGTCGTCCGCGTTCACGTTCGTACGTTTACCAACACGATTCGTAGTGGCTTCCGTGAGCGACGTCCCCGAGGCAGTCAAGTCCGTCCTCGATTCCTCCGTGGCTGCTCTAAAGCCCGCCGAGGTCTCGCTAGACGCGTTCAACTCGCAATATCTACAGCGCCATTCCTCGTCTGCGCCCGCCATCCTCGCCTCTGCCAAGGTGTCGCGCGACTTGGACGCGCCGAGGGACGAGGTCGAGAATCTGCTATTTACGACGCTCGCGGACGGTGTCCAACTCGGTCTCGAGGTTTGTTTTCCGTGTTGACATGCTGTCCCGTTGGCTGAGCGACGCACAGGATGCGCTCGAGATCGTGTCGTACCTCTTGCAGGTCCAATCACCGCGGGCGGACGAATTCCGGATAGCATGCGATGCGAGGTTTAGGCTGAGCAAGGTGTTCAAGAGCACGGAGGAGAGGGATGCGTTGAGACGACAGTGCGTCGACCCGAGGGACGAGAACGAGGTCGAGACGGTGTTTTGAATAGGACAACTCAGGGCAGGCTATACTAGAGACCCGTGTGAATTTACTCGGAGGATGCCGAAGATGGGTGTGGATGAGGTAGCGAGCGAGAGACGACGACCGACAACCGTCAAGACACACCGGACTCTGCAACATGGTAAGCCCAGTCTCTGGCATGTAACCGCGGTGCGCTGGGCCATCCGATACGAGGAAACGAGGATCGGAAGCGATGGATGGACGGCACGTTCGTATGGATGGATGGGCCCGCACACGACGATCTCATTGCATCGCTCACCCTCGCCAAACAGACCAAGAAAAGAAGAAACGGCGGCCGTAACAAAAAGGGCCGTGGCCACGTCGGCTTCGTGCGCTGCTCCAACTGCTCGCGGTGCGTCGCCAAAGACAAGGCGATCAAGCGCTTCACGGTGCGCAACATGGTCGAGAGCGCAGCCGTGCGTGACATTAGCGAGGCGAGCGTGTATCCTGGTGCGTTTTCCTTGGGTTTCGGAGGGGGTGATATAGCTCACTCGTCGACAGAATATGTCATCCCCAAGTTGTACATCAAAATTGCGTACTGCGTCTCGTGCGCGATTCATTCGCATGGTGAGTGGACTGGCTCTGTCTGGGATGTCGCTGACCATGTCGCAGTCGTTCGTGTACGATCACGCGAGGGCCGTCGCAACCGCGCCCCACCTCCGCGCGTTCGGTGGAAGGACGGGAAGAAGGTGAACCCTGCGGTGGCAGCGGCAGAGGACGCGAAGGCAGCGGCGGCGGCAGGCAAAGCCTGACACGTCAATGTCTACAGGATTGTAGTGCCGATGTAACGTACAATGCGCTCAGGCGGTGCGAAATAGGGACGATTCCCCGAATGGTAATATTGGCGGAGACTCAGGGCGCACACTGATGGCAGAAGGGGACGTCAACAAAGAAAGAGAAGGCTGCGGAGTGATGAGATCCAGGGGGTGGGAAAAGAAGATGGTGCCGGGACGCACGGAGGATATGCCGAGTCGGACGGAAAGTCACCGGATGATAGGGGGATTCTCGCTTGTGTGCGGCGGTGGCCGGCGAGCGTCCTTGTGAATCGGATCGAAGCGAGGCCCGACAAGAACGAACGAGACATGCTCGCGAGACCGACAAAGATGGAGATTATATCCGTCATAGATACAAATACCCCCTCACGTGTCCCCCTCCCCACCCACCATGTCCTGGCACCGTCTCCCCACAGAGCTCCACCTCGCCATCGTCCACCTCCTCCCCCACCCCGCCGTCCGCGCCCTCTCCGCCGCCGACGCCGCCGCCCGCGCCATCTGTCTCCCCGCGATCTTCGCCAACGTAACCCTCCCCTCCGCAGACTCCCTCCACGCCTTCGTCCGCCATGTCCCGACCCGCTACGGCCCCTACGTCAGATCCCTCGCCATCTGTGCCACAGGGGCTCCGACCGACCCCATCCTCGCCCTCCTCCGCGCCTGCACCCGGCTCCACACCCTCTCCCTCTCCCTCGCCGCCTCCCTCGACCCCGAAACGGCCGTCCCTGCATTCGCCCGTCTGCGCCACCTCCACACCTTCGAGATAAGCGGATGGGGCACTGAAGACGTCACTCCTGTGTAAGTTGTCGTCCACGCTCTCCAAGCATCGCTCATCCCCCGGACAGCTCCGAGCGTCTGGTCGTCGCACTCGCTGCCTCGCTGCCCTCCCTCGCCCACCTCTCCATGTCCCGCATCACCCGCTCGGCCATCCACGTCGACCCCTGCGACGTCCCGTGCGGCGTCCCCATCGTCACCAACGACTTTGATGTCCCTCCCCACCCCCTCCTGGGAAGCGATCTCGCCCTCCCCAGCCTCCTCCGTCTCCCCTCCCTCCGCACCCTCGAAATCCGCGACACGTGGCTGGGCTGCGACTCCAAAATCGAGCTCGACCAGCCCGCACCGTCGCTGCACAAGCTCGTCCTCACCGGCAGCATGTATTCTGACACCGAGTCCGAGGCCCTGGCGTGCACGGCGTGGCTTCGCGCTTGTCCGTCACTTGCTTCACTGGAGCTGGGAACCACCCTCGCTTCTCTTCCGGAACTTCTGCCTCGTGTCTCTCACGTACACATCAACGCCTCGCGCGTCCTCCCCGATGATCTCTCATCGACGTTGGACGCTTTAAAGTCATGCAGCGTCGAGTCCATCTCGATCGCTTACGAACAACAACGCCACATGACGTCTCAAGACGTCCCTCTGAAAACCGAAGACGATTTCGCCCGCGAATGTGCGCTCGACGATCTCCAAGATTGGAGCACCGCCATACAGGCCTTCTTGCTCGCCCGCTCGGACCAAGAGTGGAGTGCGCTCGCACGCATGGACGTGTCTCTGAGGCACGACGTGCACGCTTCATGGGATCTCTGATGCCATCGTACCACTTTTTTCCTTCTATTTTCGTTATCTGGGATGGTGCGGGCGGAACGTATACCCTATATACCCCTTTGGTTCCTGATCGGTCTCTGTACCAGGGCTGTACGACGATATACCTTTTTGTGTACACTATTAGACGCGCCCATGAATATCCATGCATCGTACGTCATGAAAGCGCGCCAATCTATCATCAAGACCTCCGTCGGATCAACGCCAGCGGTGGACCGTCCATCATTCACGAGCGGCATACCGTGGCATCGGACGGTCTATTTCCAGCGCGTCGGGGGTATGTGGGTCGGACGTCTTCCCAGTCGAAAACCCGGTCGTCCTCGGTGCACACTCGGCCCGTTGACAGCAAGTCGTATCCGTGTTTGGACGTGTCGTGTTTCAACGTCGCTGGAGGCGGCGGACCAACAGCAAGACGACGACATGCGATCCCGGTCGTCCTCGGTGCACACTGCACAGCCAGGGATACCCCTGCAGCATCTGGGCGATGCGTTCACTGGGGACATGTACGCTAGGCGACGAGGGGCGTCGTCGTTCTGGGAACACGATTCAACTGGGACGCCACGCCGTTCCGGATCCCGGTCCCCCCATCCGACCACGCTCGTTGCTTTCTAAATCTCTATTTCGAACGCCGAGGGGAGACGCCCATGTAAAAATAAAAAAAAAGGTTGATCCGTACTGGATCGTCTCTGCGCATCCGAGCCACCGCCGTCCGGCCAGGCACATGCTGTTCGACAGCAATTTGACTCGTGACCACCGCTCCACGTTCAAGTTCTTGGGATTCAGAAGCCCCACATGTTGAAACCTTGGCCGAATACACCGGGACAGCGACAAGTCAGCATGATCGAACGTTCGATGGTTTCACCCGTAGTCGTCCGCTATCCGCGTCGTCCCCTTGGGAGCGTCTCCATGCCAATTCTTTACAGACGGCTCGTCTCTTTGGGTCAAGCTGTTCGACACACTTTCCGTCTGTTGCTCAATGCTACCAGCACGAGAGGCGACCCGCACGGGCACGAATTCGTTGCCTGCAGACGCTCGTCCGGCATTAGCGCTCTGTTTCCGACCCCTGCTACGTCGCCGTTCTTGGAAAGTTCCACACGTGACACGTCCATTAATACGCCCGGACAGCGAGATGTGAGTAGAATGGCGGCGTCCCACATGGTGAGGCGTGCATGCAAAGCATGACTGACTTTCCGATACGGTTTCACGTATTCGCGTGCACGTGTTTGTCTACTTGTAGGCACTGCTCGCTATTAGGCTTCTCCCGTCTTTCCCCCAACGCGATCTACCTAGCAATCTACGCGGGAATACGGACTTGTTTTCAGGTGTGTATCCAGGCTGTTCTTGTTCCTTTCTTTCAGCCTCGGTCTTGTCTCACTCGGTCATCGCGAAACTTGGCACGTTCGGATTCCCTTCTAGTTCAGACTATTGCTTCTCAAACGTCAGCAGATACACATGTAAAAAAGTTCACTTCTTTACAGACACGTCATCTCGACGCGTTTTCCGTCCGTTGCTCGATATTCGATGCTATTCAGCACGATGTCCCCATGTCTTTGTTTCTAGACGCCCCGTTTCGGCCCTTGCCGCGCCGCCCTTTTCGAAAAAGTTCCAGATGTGAAACGTCCCCGCGAACACACCGGGTCAGCGAGAACAGAGGTGCGTGTGCGCCAAGACAAGCATGATTGACTTTATGATACCATGAAACGTTCGATGGCGCCAAGAGGATGCGCATGATCGACTTTTTTTCTGATGGGTTTCACGGGCATGGGTCGTGTTCGCCCGCTGTCGTGTACAACTGTTTGTCCCCCGTCGATCTACCCGGCCATCTACGCGGGTGCTATACGGTCCTGTGTTCAGGTGTGTATTCAATTAAAGTCGTTCCTTTCTTTCAGCCTCGGGTTTGCGCCTCGCGACATACAGTATACCTCCATGGAGATTGCACGCACGATGTCGTTGCAGGCCTCTGTTTCAAAAAAGGCAACGTCTTTCCCTTGCCACGTATACGTCGAAACCACGACAGAGTTGTGGTTCGAGAAAACATGTCGTTTCCAAATCCCGCGTGTCCCCCTGACTCGGCATCGTGGAGCTCGTCTGCGTGCTGGTTTTCCGCAGGGTTGGCGCGTGGCCGTGCATGACTGGCGTCCATGAAAACCGCAACTGGGCTGTGGGAGTGCAAGTTGCTCAAAGGTACATATATAGTTGCATAAAAGCATAGATTTTTCGCCGCCCAACTCGTATGCGTTACGAGCAAGTCCACCGTAGGTTGTAGGACAAATAAAGGACTATCATGGTCGTGCTGAACATATGACAAGCCCCTCAGGGGTCAAACTGCATTTGGACGGGCTCCGCAGACGGCCTTTGAATATTGAATTCTACGGCCCTCCGGGACGCAGATTGCTCGGCAATGATCTTTGGTATGCACAGGCATGATTGAGTTCGGTCCGAGGCGATCTACATTCTTATTTGAGGAGCATGACGCGTCATGGAACGGGCCGCTTACTCATGCACGTTGTCAAAAAAAAGGCAAGAGCCCCTGCAACGATTTAGGACGTGAAACCGTGTGGTCCAGGAATACTTGGACATGTCGTTTTTCAAAGAACGACCCAGATTACTCCTTGCCTACGGGACTGCGCATAGATTTCCAGTTCGCTCTAGGTCTTTCGCCAATGAATTCTCTGGAGCAGACACAGTAGGTGCATGGCACGGAAACGCGATCGCCGCAAATACACGTACCATCGAGGCTTTGCACGACTCGTCGAATCGACATGACACGCACTCAAGCCGGTGAGTGACTCTTGACTCAAAGGGTCGATGGGTATGTATACCCTTGGGGGTAATACAGCCCCATCGCCGTTCACGGCAGAACACGATTCCGAGAGACGTAATTCGACGGACAGCACACTAGTACGCCGCGCACCTTACCCCAACTTGAATCGAATCGTACGACAGCACGGCGAGGAACGAGCGGTGAGACGAGGGGTGACGTTGCCGCATTCTACCTCGCTCGAATACTAGGCACGAAAAACGATCGGTTCCAACAATGTGCTGATACATCGTTCGTTAGCTTTTCTCTCTCTTCGCGGCAGAAAGGAAAGCGAAGAAGCATTTCAGTGACTGGCTAGAATGACGATGAGAGAACAAGCCCTGATACATACGTCGGCTTGCGTGGTATAGAATTGAAAGTGGTAATACGAGTCCACCTCGTGTGGCGAGCGGTATATCTGGCGCGTAGGCGGGACTTAGTAGGCATGGCCGGGGACAAGTTGTTGGGGGATCACCATAAGGTACTGAAGGTTCACGCTGATCTGTCGGGCAGCCTGAAAACAAAATGTTTTTGACGACAGTTTTTGCAGCCTATCTACAAAGTCGAGCGAGGTTACAACCTCGCTCTGGTCGACGAACAAGGAATGGCATGATCTGGGCACTTTTTTTGGGTCGCGAGGAGCTCACCAGCCAATGAGAAATGGCTTCAAAATTATCACATAGGCCGTCAGAGACGACAAAACGTTACTCCTCAGCTTTTCAGATCTGAGGCTGACCCAGCACCAAATGAATGGAATTACCTGATGGTTATAATACCGCATTTAGGAGGGTTCGACCTTTCGCTGACAGATCCGGGCCACACCATGGGCGGAGATGTTCAAGTTGGGGATGCGGGGAGTTAGGGTGTAAAACTTTCGGGGCGACGGAGTATAATTGGAAGGAGAATGGCACGAAGAAGTCGCAAAATAGCGCCAGAGATGCTGCGTATGCTCTGGTCGTGGAGGGTATCGTGAAGTTGGCGCCGATAAGTGTGCGGGCGCTGCTACGGAGAGGAATGCGTGACATTGATTGGATGCTTCTTATCAGCATAAATAGGTCTGGTCCCACGGTCGGACCCAATTCTGTACTTCACAACGTCATTGTCTCATTCCCATCATAATGCAGTAGCATGGCAGTACTGTATGCGGCGGGACCAACCAGCGAACTAGTCCTTATTAGAGTACTACATAGCAGAAGTGGCTCTGAAGCTGAGTTTGAAACCTTCTAATCTCTAGATATAATGTAAACACGTACATAGCCGCTCAGCTCATATCTAGCCACCACGCTAAACAGCATTGAGCAAAGTGCTGCACAGTACTGTCGAAAGGCTACGGAAGGTACCACACTCCTGACTTTAATATCTACTATTGAATTGCTCCAATGTCAATGGTGAGAGGTTCTGTAAAGGAGATAGTAAGTATTCTGACCTCATCTTCAAGCCAAACTTAACACTGTTGTTTTGTATCCTTTCCTAGACTATCTCTGGCCCAGAGAAGCCGGAGCCGAAGCCCCCCTCAAAACCCACGAAGTAGTAACAGCTCCCTCACTTGTATGCAGATGGACTGTCCCCTAGTAGGTACAGTTGACTCTGTAATAACCCATACCTCATATAACCCATACTCTGAAAACACATACAGTTTTCCATTTCCCAAAGTTCATTTTCAGTGCTTCCACCTCAATCAAAACCCATACTTTCCCATAAATCCCGAGGGGTATGGGTTATTAGTCGACTGTAGTATTCCGCACCTTGCTGTGAAGTTGTATTTGTAATTATTTGAACACCAAGAAATATCATTATCGCAGTTCATGACCAGAATCCTGAGAACACCTTCTAACCAAAAAGTTATGGAATTGACGTCCGGATAGCCCGACGCCATGTCCACCCATAGCACAGCTCCATGCCGTGATAAAATCTGAGCAGCGACCCCCTCCCGCCCATTCAGAATCAGAATTGCCACAATGTTGATTCAACGCCTCATCCAGAGCATACGCAACATTCCTGGCGCTATTTTGCGACTTCTTCGTGCCATTCTCCTCCCAATTATACTCCGTGGTTTACACCTGCAGCCTAACTCCCCCGCATCTCCGTGCGAACCATCGCGGAGAGGTGCCAGCTATTCTATTGTTCCTAACCCCCTTACCCCAGTTTCTTCGACAGTCTTATTACCTTCAGCACGTCATGGTGATCCTCCCAACAACTTGTCCCCGTCCATGCCCAGCCCAGCCCACCCGCTAGATGTGTCGCTCGCCACACGAGGTGTGACTTGTATTACAACTCTCAATTCCATACCAGCTGCACCGGAGCAAATTCAGAGGCATTTACGACGCAAGCCGACGTATGTATCAGGGCTTGTTCTCTCATCGTCACTCTAGCCGGTCACTGAAATGTTTCTTCGCTTTCCTTTCTGCTGTGAAGAGAGAGAAAGGCTAACGAACGATGTATCAGCGCCGGGAAAAATGACTACTTGGAGTGCGTGCACGAATGCTGCCATTGTAGTTTCATTTGTGAAAGCTTTTCTCTCCTACAGGAAAACACCTGGCTCATGGAAACGAATTGTGCATCCAGAAGGGGCACGTTATTTCTTCAATCCCGATAAGGTTCGAGCCTGGTCGTTCAGTAGTTTAGCGTGTTCCTCATTGGTTTCCCTTCAGCAAGTCTTCACAGACATTGACCTTACACAACAAAATCTAGTTGAGATTGATCAATGTATCAACTTTCTACGGGAAAAGGAAAATCGAGTAGTTCCAGGACTACCTTACCAAGAAACACGCACGCAACTCGTAATACAACTCGACGATGATGCTAGTAGCAGACAGTGGCTCTACTATTTTGTCAACCATGGGCCCCGTGTGGTATTCTGGGTTAACGATTTTGAGACGACGAAACTGTCTGCGTTCGGTGATCTACAAGGTGTCACTGCGGTCAGTCATATCAGTGAGTCACTCTAAGCTTTATCGACTTCTCTCGCTCCGCTGATGTGATACAGGATATGCCATCGAGTCTCAGTATTGGTAGGTGGAGTAGAGAGAACTCTTCGGTACGAGGACTTATAATTATAGGTTGCACTGCGAACAATATCCGAACTGTAGTTCTGTGTCTCAAGATCATGTCACTGAGTTTTGCGGGATCATTGCTCATGCTTGTGCAGGTTGGTCGCAACACTCAGTGGCGGAAATGGACATTGAAGGGCTTGGCTAGATCGTACCACATCTAGAGCACCACTGTCAACGCTTAATGAAACTCAGCTCGCGACATTGCTGACACTGGCACCATACCTTCAGTGTACCGTTCTGTCTGCCCACATTGTTGATATGCCAGGCTTATACTGAATTTACTAGCAAGGGTTGGTGCAATCGACGAGTATGCCTTGTGGGTCGTAGGTAGGTCTACAATGTCAGATTTACCGTTGCGCCTCGCTCAGCCTCTTCCTAGCCCGTGTGATGAACATTTTTGGTCGGTGGTTTCTGCTTTCCCTTTTCCTCCTGACTGATTGGAGCTCCAGCTACCATGAAGTTCTACAACTTCTATGGGCAACCGGGAGCACGATTAGAAGCCAACCTATCGGTCTATCTTGGAGGTGAACATGAAGATGAGAACTCTCTCCTGTTCGCGCCATTGGATATATCCCTCTTCTATGCGCCATCCGCTCAAATCAAGGAGCTCAAGAGCATCTGGATCGACGATATCGTTAACTATGCACGCTGGGCAGCCTTCTCGAACAGGTTGAGCAGTGAATGGAGCGGAATCACGATCTATGTGAGTAAATCACCAGATCCACACGTTGAGTGTACGCCCTGACAGTTTACTTTGGAACCTCGGCAGTCCACCGTAATGTTGGCTGTCGACGTCAGCTTTCTAGCCGTGCCAGTGATCGCTACCGTGGGTAGTGGGGCCACGGTCGCGATCTATATGTCTCTGCTGACTGTCGTTGGTTCTTTACTCTCGTCCCTACTGCTTGCGAGACAGAGCCGTGCCCTGAACGACTCGGCTAGTGCTGTGCGTTGTTGCGCATGTTGTTATTGATTAAGTGTCTGACGAACTTCTAGGCATGGTTCTTGTCCATCACGACTCGGTGGGGAGGATTCAAGCCTCTGGGAATTGTGTACAGCTTGCCGTTCGCATTATTAATTTGGGCGTATGTGTTGACCGTAATCGTGCGTCAACTCACTCAACCTGCCAAACTGTAGGATGATTTTCTTCGTGTTGGCATTATCCTACACCATTTTCGAATCGAGTGATCGTGTCACCTTGGGCACGATTGCGGCTGGTGCGGTTTTGGTTGGCATTCTGTCCTCCTCACCCCTCTGGTGGGCGCGAGACTATAGTGGATGGTGGTCGGATCTAACAGCAAAGTTTCGGTGGCGTGTGCGAGGCCTTCGTCGCCGCCTCGACCCGGAAGAGTAATCTACAAATGCTACATACAACTAGACCGATGGGCCGGTAGCTACCCCCTGAATACCCGTGACTGGTCGAAGTAGGTTGCGAATCATTGATCGAGGACAACAGCGTATTTCGAGCCAACTCGAAAGACGTGGTCACACAGCCTACAACTTATGTAGTCGATGTCAATACCCTTGAGGGTAATACAGCACCATCGTTCATGGTTTGGTGACCAGACTACATACTTCGTTCACTGCAGAACAAGATGATTCAGACGTAATTCAATGCCAGACTCAGAGTGTAGTACATCGTGCATTCTAACCCCAACTGGAATCGAAACGCACGACAGCACGGCGAGGAGCGAGCGGTGAGACAAGCGAGGGGTGACGTTGCCGCATTCAAGTTCTCTCGCTCGAATACTAGGCACGAAAAAGCCCGGTTCCAACAATGGCTTGCTGAAGAAACGCCTTTTGTCGAAAGCAGCCGCGAACACCCGAGTTGACGCACTCATAGAACGGGACCGATCGGGGGCGGAGTGGGAGGAAACTTTGGCCTCGTTCTCGTTCCATCGACGGCTTGCCTCATTCAGTCGGTCTGGTAAAACTAGCAAGTTACTACCCATCCCTATGCTCCAGGTCACACAGCATCACCGGATCTAATTTAATTCATCTAGTAAACACAGGAGCACGTCGCGGGCCCCGTTCAGCATCAACGTTCAGGAATCCTGTCTACGATACAAGCATAACATATGGTTGTTTGTTGGGCATTACAAAGGACTGAAAAAGGAGCAAGAAGTAAACATGATGCGAAACGAAAAGGAGCAATGTGCAAATCCATAGCAAGGTGCGGAGACTCGAGGGAGCAGAGCAATAAAAAAGCCGATATGTTGCGCAAAATATGTAGAAGCAAGGGAAAGAACCTTTTTATGGTAAGTCCATGGTACCAAGAAACTTCATCAGAAGGCAGTCAATGCCAGCCGTAAAAAAAAGCAGGAGTGAGGTCGTGATCTGTCGTGAGGCTTGTGCTAACGATGGTGTAGTCGTACTCCGGAATCGAGTCAATGAAAGCCGTTTATTCTCTGAGCGAGTGCGTGCACAACATTTTCTGGCAGTCCGAATTCCCTGGCGATCGCGCCGTATGGCGACCCAGCAGAAGACAGGTCCCACATGACCGGCATGAGAGGAGGTTGGACGTGGGTTATAGGGTAGTCGTGCTGCGCAGAAAAGGCAGAGGTATAAGCCTTGCGGATTGTCGTCAACGTTGCAATTTGCTCCTCCGTGAATACTTCGGGGCACGAAGTAAAAATGAATGCACGAGTGAAGCACCGCTTGAACTCACCTCTGCAGTTAATAGCAGCTTCCAAGAGCTCGTTAAGAAGCTCAGGTTCATCATAAGGAATGGATTGCCGGTAACATGCCCCAAGGATATCAAGTGCAGCTAGAACAAAACATTAGCCACATTATCGGGGGGCGATGACCAGGTCCTCACTATGCGTGATGTCTGCAAAATTTAGTTAGTTAGTAAAAACTACGAGGATGCCGACGAACACACTAACAGAACAATGAATCACTAATCGTAACTTCCCAAAAGACCCTGCTGTCAACATCCGCCGGGAACTTGGACAGGATACTAATAAGTAAATGGAAGGGAAGGGATGCCACCTTCAAGAAATGCGACTGCACAACGAATCGTGTCAACGAACGACAATAGGCGAAAGTAACCTAACTTACATCAGGCCGCTGAATGAGGTTTAAGAGCGAATCAAGCTCCAGCTTTGACACCAGACATGGTGGTTCATTTTGGAGTCCGGAGATGGAGGGCCGAGAACCATTCCAATCGCCTTTCCACGATGGGAATAACTGGTAGGAAGAGTTGAGTTTCTACCATTCTCCAGCAAAATAGACATACCGCATGCATGAGCTCACTTTGGCTACTGAGGGTGACAGTAACCCCGCGCGCCCGCTTCCCTTTACCAAGCACCGAGTTTTGGACTGATCGGAGAGCTGCTCTAGCGATCTCCTCTGTAGAAAGCTCAACATAGGCATGGCTGCATGTCTTCCCTCGAGGGTCCAGAAGTATGTGAACACGGACAATAGGATGCCTCAACCATGCAATGACGACAGGAGGGGTAATATCCTGGTGCCAAATTGTCAGATATGGGAGGAACCCATACTTCAAGTGAACCCACCCAGGGAACATTGTCGATACGAAGAACAACGTTCTCTGCTCTTGGCGCCTGAGGGGCAATGGCAAACGGAGACATGTGGCGCATCTGAGGATTGCGTAGAGATATGGTGCTCATCAAGGATGGTAGAGGATTGGTATCAAATGTGCTCGGCGGGAGTGCAGGTTCACCTCGAACCGATCGTTGTTGTAGTGGGGAAGGCGCAATATCTGAAACCATAGGGAGGGGTCTCTGCCTGACGCTGGATGGCGAAGTGTCGTCGTCCGGGACAGTTTGTAATTCGAAATCATTGACGAACATCTTGCAGACGGCACAATGAATGTCTTTCTCACCCACGATGTTGAGGGCACTCGTCATGCAAGCGGAGCAAAGCAAATGTTTGCAGGGCACAAGAACCGCCATCCGATCGCCTGCGCAACCACAGACAGAGCAGGCTGTATGTGGCGACTTGGCAGAGGGTACGTTGAACATATCAGAAAACGAGCTTTGTAGATGCTGTGGGACAGATTCTGTGATCGTCGAGAGCCCAGAGCCGTTGAAGGGATCTTGTAGGACCAACGTTTGAGCTGCGGAGGAAAAAGATGGTGGATACGGTTCAAATGCGTTCTCATCGATGTCGAAGAGCTCAGTGGATATCTGAAATTGGTACACAATACATGAGTCACAGTAAAATTAATGCAATTTATGGCAAAGTAAACACAGACCTGTCCGAAAGAGGGGCGACGGCGCGTGTGTGCTGGATCCGTCATGCTTCCTTTAAATTTCAATTGGCTAGAGTTTGTAGGCTTAGGTGGCGGTGTGTTCAAGATCCCGAGAGCCCGCCTTGCCGGCGTCCTGTGTGAATTCGCGGAAGCCGACGGGCATATGGGCTGAATGTTCGACTGTGTACGAGATCGGCGGTGGTTCGGAAGGAAAGGAGGAGAAAGCAAAGCTGTACAGGGGGTCATCAGAGAAAGCTCGAATTGGGAGGCTCTTGGCAACGACTAACATTCTTCGTTTGCAAAGGGTGCTGAACTCGCATCAGAAGGAGCGCGGTCGCTAGCTGAGGGCGTGCATATATGCGTTTAAAAGTGGAGTGTGTTGTCATCAGAGCAACCAAATGATCGGAATTAACATGCGGACGGGCATTGGAACGATGTGAGCCAATCAAACCATTTGAAGAAACGCATATACACACCCTCGTCATCACCAAAGCTTGAATCCTCGGCAGTAGCTACCTTTATACCATTTTCGTTGGCGCGTGAACGCCAGCTCGCAGCAATATCTGCGAAGCCCTTGTCGGCTAACCGAGCGATGGGCTCGTTTTCGGGTGAATGAATGACAGGAAATTGCTTGAAGCTCGCTGCAGAATCGGGCGTGTTGATTGTTGAGCTTGAGTTTGTTGAGAAAGAACGGAGACTGAGAGGCGTGTAAGGTGTGGAATTGGTACTGGCAGGAGTGCCTGGTGACCGATACAAGGTCTTTTGAGGGCGGATTATGCGCTGCGGAGTGACCGGAAGCCCAAATGCGCGTTCCATTATGTTAAGACGGGCGGCAGCAGGAGAGGTCGGTGCAGATGCGGGAACTGCAGGGAAAGAGACAGAGTGTTTATGCATGACGACCGCCGGGACCTACGATACGCGCAAAGATATGAGCAAAAAAGGTCAGGACAAGTGCGACAGCAGGCTACAAGGAGAGTACAAGGTCACCTTGGAAGACTGGATGTTGAACAGATGGCGATACGAGGGAGATAGAAAGCAAGGCAAAGGCTCTCAAGGTGACTTGAAACAGGGAAAAAAATAAGGTACGGATCGGTGAGGTTACAGATGTTCGATATCCTCTCGACGGGGTTTTCTTGAGGGTGTCGTGGACGGCGTAGATGACTTGGAACAGCCAACCAAAATAACACTAAGGAAACGTGAAACGCAGCAGGCTTTGGAATAGACCGTAATCGTGGGAAGCTTTCTTAAAGAGCGCGTCGCGTAACAGTCACGTGCAAGCAAAGCACTCTTCCAGGTACAGGCTCAAGTACAGTGTTCGGATTGCTATGCCAATCGACTGCACATCCGTTGATAGTATCGGCCGCGTGACAACAAGAACCCTCTTTAGCCTGACGCCAGGCCCTCAGTTGGCCTTGTTCTCGGAGCGTTTCATCTCGCCCTTCCTTGCCGCATGTAAAGCGGCCACGTCTTGTGCCTATTCAAGGTAGACGAATAAGGTATATGGGTCCTGTGTTCTCCTTTGGTTCTCAACGCTGGCTGCTATTTGAGCTTCGGTAATTGCTTCACACACCTTGTCAACACTGTCGAGAACTGGTATTTTCGTTTCCTGATCGTCAACAGCTAACGACCTTTGGGAGCATTAGGTGAGGGCAGTAAAGACTGTAAACGTTAATGGATACCCGAAGCTCTGGTCTTTATCGTGTCGGCTGACGATCTCATGGAGCGCCACACGGTGATCAGCGGAGGCCTAATCGCAGTATATATCGGTGTGCCAAGGTGACCAGACCGTAGAAAATGTGCACAATTTCCAAATACACTGCACTGGAACCTGAACGAAATACATAGGCTCCAAGATCGATGGAGAGGAGGCGCATGCTAAGATCAGAAGATAATCCCGTAGTGTTTGAGTACCAAATTTCCTCTGCTTTCCATTCCGCATACGCACTTGTCTACGATTAAAACCACTGTGCAGCTGCGATCGGGTGCGAGAATTTTGTAACACCAACCGAGAAGAGTAGCGTTGGAAACGACGACCGCTGGTCCCCTAGATGTGAGTAGAACTTTCTGGGGTGACTGGAAACGTTCCATTCCTTGAGATTTTTCTGAAGGAGTTACTCACTTGGGAAATGCCGATGAAGTCGGCAGAAAAGCTTGGGGCTGGAGCGAATCCAGTTCCCGGTCGGGCTAGAGCAGCCCACGTGAACCATAGAAACACGTGCACTCAAGATAAGCCATTTTGAATGATTTGTGTCGAGAGCGAGCTGCGAATCCGATACGAATTGATGAGATTCAGCTCAGAAGTCGAAGAATGTCCTGCGGATGTGACTTGATCCCTAGGTTTCCACGCACCTGCGGCACACGCTCACAAATGATGTTCTCTCCCCTCGTGTGTTATGGTCACTTAATCACCGTGGATTTTTCACCACTTCAATACCCCTAGAACAGCAGCGAACACAAGCATGGCGAGAGCACCAGACACGAAGCCCGAGGCACAACTTATGCGATCTCCGAACATAAACCCCTGTGAATAATTCGCCCCTCCCTTTATCTGACGCATCCTCGGTCGAGTGTCTTTGTCAAAACGACTTTGAGGAGGCATGTTAAGAATAGCATCTGGGGCTGTGACGAGGCCCTGTAGATCAACTAGAGAGCGCATGTCCAGGGGCCAGTTTTCACGGAGGGTACGAGGTGGAGCGACGCCTTTCTCTTTCCGGATATTGGCGTCGTAGGGGAGGATCGACTGTTTTTCAGGTTGCTCTTGGCCGTTCGAAGCGGCGAGTAATCAGTCACCGGTTTCACATTTGTCATAAAACCTGAGGAGCTGCGTACGATGTACCACAAAGTCGTACTGCGGGACTGCGTAGCCACAGGACTATGTAGTCGTGGGCGCAAGTCGGGGTGTAAACATGTTACGGTAAGCAATATTCTTATAGGATATAACCCGGGGTGCGAGTACATACCGTGCTAACTTGGTAGACGTCGACAACAATGGCAGCACGTGAGCCTGGCTTGCGGGTTTCCGCAGGGATCAGTGCGCTATATTCGGGCGTGCCGTATTCGTGCACAGTACCTCCAACGTCACTCAGCATGACTGGAACCAAGGTCGAGCACGGCTCTAGTGGTAGGGGAAACTTACCGACACCATAGAGCCTCAGGATCCTCGGTGAACCTTAGAAGGCGGAAAACATGATGGTAATCCGGCCATTTTCACGAATGTGCGCGATAGTCTCTACGCCTGAACACATGATCAACCAACCACTATGAGCACCCCTCAAGCATTATATATACAGCGCACCGCTCCCGAAATATCTTGATACCGAACCTGCTTTGAATTGACCACATGGAAAGAGTCTGCTGTCCCTTTTGATGAGACATTGATATGCCCCTGGATGCTGAGCGGAGCCGAGGAAACCCAGAATATGTGCTGTTTCTGGATTCATTCGAAGAACCACTCAAGTATTTCGTCATAGAACTTGGCCATGGGACAATGGTATGCTTTGTGGCTGACGGTTCGTGGGAATCATGCACAAAAGCGCTGAGTCTGCCTCGGATATTCAAGTTGGCAGAAAGCGCCAGTCCGCTCTCACCTTGATGGCTTGAACGTCGTCTTATCACCATGGTCTTCCGCATTATATGCCTAGGGGTATTGCTGCGACCACTGGGGCTATGCAACACCGTGATCACAACACCACAGGGTAGCTCGAGTTGCATGCCTTTCCGACGATGATCGGCTCGAGGCTCGACCAGTAGGTAAAAAGGCCCAGGTGAAATGTTTATGATGAATTTTCTGTGTCAGAAAGCAGTAAGTTAGTAATACTGAACGACATGCTAGTCTGGCTGAAAAAGGTTAGTCTGAATCTTATCGCAGTTTGTGACAACACGCAGGCGGTCGGTTCACCACATGCATTCTATCTTTTCATTTGGTGGTATGAAACTAAAAATTCAGCTAACAAACAAATTGGGTATAGACACCGCAAGAAGTCAAGAGCGGTTTTAGTACGCAACTCTGTCTACGTGGGATGCACGATATTAAGCAGTTGCGGGGATTAACTTGCAGGCAATGATGCGAAATTTAACCAGTGTCGTCACGCCCTCTCCAACTTGAACATCTAAGTACAACTTTACGCATCAAACCCCATACAGTACTGATCAGCAACACAGCTATAAATGAACGGCTGCTTAATATCTCCATCTCTCGTGGGGGCTTTCTCATTTGCCCACTAACATGTAAGTGAACCTTTGAATGTGGAATCTTGCCTGACGTACATGAACTAAAAATTTAACCACCGACTCTTCGGTAGGTTTTGGGCGTTGGGCGTTATCGCTATCCCTTATATAATAAGGTAGTGAGTACATATATGATCATGCTCTCGATGTTACTGTTCCTCTGACCTCCTTCCAGTGGATAATGGTCGAACCTGATATAAACGTCGCCGAGCTCAAGCAGGAAGAGTTATCGCAAGCCGGGCGTGCTGCGCTAGACGGTGTTGTCTGGAGGAAGGTCGATAGATGGGTCATTCCATTATGCACCACCTTCTTGCTGCTTGCTGTCGTGGTATGTTTTTAAACTCGATTTCATGCTCGGTGTGCTCGAAGTATAGATGATGTGTAGGACAGGACAAACATTGGGAATGCGCGTGTGGCTGGCTTGCAGACATCGTTGGGCATATCGAACTATCAGGTGCGTTGAGCGCTCTAGCTAATCGCTTCCGAGAATTTTGCTTCCCGGCTTATTTATTTTCGTAGTACACCGTGGCTCTGACTGTAACTTATGTGTACGTGTGCGAACTTTTATAAACCTGAGCACCGGCTCACATGGATCAGTCCTCATATTATCGCCGAGCTTCCATCCACCTTGCTGTTGAAGGTGAGTCGCACCACTGTTGACATACAGCTAGTCATATACTTCGACACCACAGTATGTTGGACCTGATCTTATGCTTCCCACTATGGTCACTCTCTGGGGTGTAGCTTCCGCCTCACAAGGTAACTGTTACTGTCATCTCAACATCAGAGATGTGCTTATAGGAATTCGAGGGCTCGTCTATAACTATTCAGGATTGCTGGCATGTCGGTTCTTCCTGGGATTGATGGAAGGTTCGGATATTCCAAGGCATCGTTCTCTCCGTTCATCGACTGGTCAGGTGGACAATTTCCTGGGATTGTTCTCTATCTCTCTTTTTTCTATCCCCGGAAGAGGCTGCAAATACGGTATGCGTGAAGTCGGAGCCGCAATATATGATCTCTAACGTTCTTCCAAGGGTTGCGGCTTTCTATGCATCATCATCATTATCGAGCGCATTTTCCGGCTTGCTGGCCGCTGCCATTGACCAGCTCGATGGAAAAGGTGGCAAGCCCGGGTGGGCCTGGATATTCATTCTGGTACGTTGCGCATTGACTGCATCGTGAAATATCGCTCATCGGTCTTGACAGGAAGGCACATTTACCTTTGTCTTTGGTGTGATATCCTTTTTCCTCCTTCCTCGCTCGCCCGAAACGGCACATTTTTTGACGGAGAAAGAACGGGCATATGTCATTTCCACTCTGAAACATGCCGGTTCAGTATCGGAGGACGACGGCAATGACAGCTTCAGCTGGACAGAAGTCATTAGAACAGCCAAGTCCCTGCATGTATGGCTCCTTGCCGTCGTCTTCTTCTTTAGTGGTAAATCCATGCGTTCTTAATTTCACCATGATTGACTATGGTCCCATTAGGCACGACACTATATGGTCTGGTTTAGTGAGCTTAGTCAGTCTATTTCTCTTTCCAATGCTGACATCGATGACGGTAGCTTCGAACCGACTATTGTTGCTGACCTCGGATATGCGGGTAACCAAGCTCAACTCATGAGTGTGCCTCCATTCGCGACCGCTTGTGTTTGTACGTGTTCCAAGAAAATGAACTTTCTGATATTCATTCGTCTCGCAAAAACAGTGTCATTTATATCGGCCATCGTATCAGATCGCTACCAGTGCCGTGGATACACCCTTATATTCTTTTCTCTTCTCCAGGTGATCGGCTTTACCATGTTTTACGGTATGTTGAAGCCGTCCACCAGAAGAGGATGCCTGACCGATGCCCACACATAGCAAGCACGTCGAACCACGTCCGCTACGGGTCTCTTTTCCTCTCCTTCCCTGGGGGATATTGTGCGGTGCCCTCATTGCTCACGTGGTTGGCGAACAACAGCGCACCGCACATTCGACGTGCAACCGCTGTGGCCGTCTCCTTTATCATGCTCCAACTAGGTGGTATACTTTCCACCTGGCTTCTTGGATCTCTATCTCCTGCCCCAACCTACATGTCAGCGATGATCACGTTTATCATCATGTCAATTGGTGCGGTGGTTTTATCAACTGCCAACTTGGTGTACCTGTGGCGAGAAAACCGGTTGAAAGCGGAGAGGAGGCAGAGGATGAGGAAGGAAGAAGAGCCGGAGGGCCTTGGAGATCGCAGTGCGTGGTTTATATACTCTTTGTAGATCGTTTTACTCGGGTGATCGATGATGCGTGAAGCCTGACAGTTGGGGTCTGGCGGCATGTTATCCGGTTGCTACAGGCTATGCTGTGGATTTGATGTTTATTGGTTAGGTAGCTGTTTTTATTGTTGTAGTCGGGGGGCAGTTTTTGCTACTAGTAGGGCGGGATGTATTGTCGTTGTGCCATCCTTGCCCAGCTTTTCACCATGGTTGTGGTATTCCGGCCGGGGGGCTCTGAGCCCCCCGGTTGGTCTGAATCTTATTGCAGTGCGAACACATAGGCGGTTCACCAGAACATGCATTCAATCTTTTCATTCAATGGATGGGTATAAGCGCCGCAAGAAGTCTTGAACAAGTTCAGTACGTAACTCTGTCAAGAAGCAGTTGCGGAGATTAACTGATGTAGGCAAGAAGCGAAATTCAACTAGTAGGTCGCCACACCCTCTCAAGTACGACCTTTAAGCATTGGACCCCAGTGTACAGTACTGATCAGTAACGCAGCTATAAATTAACGGCTGCTCAACATCTCTCATGAGGGCCTGCTCATTGGCCCACTAACATGTGAGCGAACCTTTGCCTAACGTACATGAGCTAACAATTTAGCGTGTTCAAGTTGGGCGTTAACGCTATCCCTTATATGACATGTAAATAACGAGTACGTATATGATCATGCTCTCGAAGTTCAAGTTGCCGTTCCTCTGACCTCCCTCCAGTGGATAATGGTCCAACCTAGTGTATCCCACTCGCGTCCCACTTCTCATGATATGAGCGTCGCCGAGCTCAAGCGGGAAGAGTTATCGCAAGCCGGGCGTGCTGCACTAGACGACGTTGTCTGGAGGAAGATTGATAGATGGGTCATTCCATTATGCACCACTTTCTTGCTGCTTGCTGTCGTGGTGTGTTTTTAAATTCGATTTCATGCTCGGTGTGCTCGAAGTATAGATAACGTGTAGGACAGGACTAACATTGGGAATGCGCGTGTGGCTGGCTTACAGACATCCTTGGGCATGTCAAATTATCAGGTACGTCAAGCATTCATGTCAAATCGTTTCCCGGCTTATTTATTTTCATAGTATACCGTGGCTCTGACTGTAACTTATGTGTACGTGTGCGAATTTTTGTAAACATGAGCACCGGCCCACATGCACCAGTCCTCATATTATCGCCGAGCTTCCATGCTCCTTGCTGTTGAAGGTGAGTTGCACCACTGTTGGCACAAAACCAGTCATATACTTCGACACCGCAGTATATTGGGCCTGATCGTATGCTTCCTACGATGGTCACTCTCTGGGGTGTAGCTTCCGCATCACAAGGTAATTGTTACTGCCATCTCGAGATCGAGATTTGCTTATGGGAGCTCAAGGGCTCGTCTATAACTATTCAGGATTTCTGACATGTCGGTTCTTTCTGGGGTTGATGGAAGGTTCGGATATTCCAAGCTATTATTCTCTCCATTCACTGGCTGGCCAGGTGGACTCTTCCCTGGAATTGTTCTCTATCTCTCTTTTTTCTATCCGCGCAAGAAGCTGCAAATACGGTATGCTTGAAGTCAGAGTCGCAGTATATGATCTAGAGCTCTTCATAGGGTTGCGGCTTTCTATGCATCATCATCATTATCAAGCGCATTTTCTGGTTTACTGGCCGCTGCCATTGACCAGCTCGATGGAAAGGGTGGTAAACCTGGGTGGGCCTGGATATTCATTTTGGTACGTTGCACATCAACTGCGTCGTGAGGTGACGCTCATCGATCTTGACAGGAAGGCATATTTACCTTTGTCTTTGGTGTGATATCCTTTTTCCTCCTTCCTCGCTCGCCCGAAACGGCACATTTTTTGACGGAGAAAGAACGGGCATATGTCATTTCCACCCTGAAACACGCTGGTTCAGTGTCGGAGGACGACAACAAGGACAGATTCAGCTGGACAGAAGTCATTCGAACGGCCAAGTCCCTTCATGTATGGTTCCTTGCATTCCTCTTCTTCTTCAGCGGTAAATTCATATGTTCTTAATTTCACTATGATTCAAGTTGACTATGGTCCCATTAGGCACGACACTATATGGTCTGGTTTAGTGAGCTTGGTCTGTCTATTTCTCTTTCCAATGCTGACATCGATGACGGTAGCTTCGAACCGACTATTGTTGCTGACCTCGGATATGCGGGTAACCAAGCTCAACTCATGAGTGTACCTCCATTCGCGACCGCTTGTGTTTGTACGTGTTCCAAGAAAATGAATTTTCTGATCTTCATTCGTCTCGCAAAAACAGTGTCATTTATATCAGCCATTGTATCAGATCGCTACCAGTGCCGTGGATACACCACAATATTCTTTTCTCTTCTCCAGGTGATAGGCTTTACCATGTTTTACGGTATGTTGAAGTCATCTACCAGAGGAGGATGCCTTACCAATGCACACACACAGCAAGTACGTCGAATAACGTCCGCTATGGGTCCCTTTTCCTCTCCATCCCTGGGGGATATTGTGCAATGCCCTCATTGCTCACGTGGTTGGCGAACAACAGCGCACCGCACATCCGACGTGCAACCGCTGTGGCCGTCTCCTTCATCATGATCCAACTGGGTGGTGTACTTTCCACCTGGCTCCTTGGATCTTTATCTCCTGCCCCAACCTACACGTCAGCGACGATCACATTTATCGTCATGTCAATGGGTGCAGTGGTTTTCTCATCCGCTAACCTGACGTACCTATGGTGGCAAAACCGATTGAAAGCGGAGAGGAGGCAGAGGATGAGGAAGGAAGAAGAGCCGGAGGGCCATGGAGATCGCAGTGCGTGGTTTGTATACTCTCTGTAGATCGTTTTTCTCGGGTGTCAGGCCTTCAGGTATGATGTGAAATATGTTGCGTTGATCGACGATGATGATGCGTGAAGTGGCGGAGACGGATTCAAGATGGTAAGTCTAAAGTGGTATATACTCCGTGGCCCAGGCCGAATGTAAAATTATACCAAAAGCCTCAGTGACAGCATAAACATATGAACAATGAGCAGCCAGCCAAATTGGACCGGAATTAACTACTAGTAACTGCGCAACTTGCAATTGAACGAGCACGGAGGGGCGGCGTAGACTCTCCTTTCCGAGTCCTCCACTGTTCAACTGGATCATGCGTTGAGCTGTTAGTATGGTGTCTGGTTGCTCTCAGCGTTCAACGTGTGTATGACCACTGACTAATCTGCACAACCTTTGTTCAAGCTTACATCTTCTTTGATCGGGATTCAGGGTAGGTGCTTCAGGCTGTGGTATGTATTCCGGCTGCTGTGATCGGGGTTTCAGTTGATATCCACGTTCATTCCATCAGGCCTTCACATTATTGTAAGGGGATCGAACTTCAAGTTGCTTTCCACCTACAATCTTCTTCGCAACGCAACACCCCTTTAGTATCCCTTTGCATGATGAGCAAACCGTCGCATACCCCGCACGGTATTGCTTACCGTATGTGATGCCTCCTCCTAGGAGAGGTTTCGGAACTACCTCACTCCATCTCGGACTATCCCCTTGTTAGTTAAGGCACGTAAATCCTTAAGACATCTCGATCGCTAACGGGCGACGGCGTCACGTCCCGGTGTGTCGAGAACGGTACCACAACCCTGCTGTCTGAAACATCTTTTTTCCCCTAAGTAATACGACATCACACTTGCAGAACCCAGTCATTTTTCGTCTCGATCTAGCGGTATCCGACGCTAATGGTTACTGTTAGTCAGGAGCCACTACTCTGTTTATTTGATCACCGTCTGACGAGGCTGTCCAAGTTTCTCATTATAATTGTGCGCACTCTATGGCTGTTCTCACTCGTGAATTTCTGATACACTGGATCACTTCCTACGTCCGAGCTTGCTGGAGCACAGGCGTGGTAAGCCTTCCCTCACGCGCGAGCTAGAGATCCGTTCATTTCCGCTGCGCAGATTTCTACACGAGAGTTCGGCCGTACACCGACCGGCACGCTGTGTTTCATTCTCTTCTCTACCTACCCGAGTGGCAACGCAAGCATGAGGCGATTACACACGCTACGGAGCGTTATCATCGACCCCGTGAATCTCACGATTAGAACCAAGTCCTCATTACGTCTGCCTTCTCTCTATCTTCGACCGCGGAATCCTCGTCACAATCGTACAGGTTCAAGTTAGCATGCTCATTGAGTGTGTGACGGCACGTTCTTATCTGTCCTGGTCAGTGGCAGTATTTTATTTTATTTTGCTGCGGCTCGGATAGATTCACAGGATGCTTTTCCAATTGCGTAAAAGCAAACTGTACAAGCTTCATGGTATCGTTCCCTTGCCATCGGGCCGCAGTGGCTATGCGAGTTTGTTCCGTCATCATCGACCGTTGCCCAGGATCATTACGCTACCAGGCTCAACGCTCGAGGGTCTAGGCGATGGTCCGTCAAGACGTAACTCGTACGAGTGACACTGTGCGGTAGGCTTGATTGGCTACGACGCTAGCGTGGTTTCGTGCGCATGGCGGGGTCGGTGGGCCGTCTCGCCCCCATTTCCCAACAGGCCCAATCCATCCTGGCTGTGTAGATGCCCCTAAGCTCGATACTTCTAGGACCCACGATCAATAGTCCAATTGAGATTGAACCTTGATTCTTGATTCTTGACGGCGACAGATACCCGCGAGTAAGATGCCGATGGACTGCTGCATTCAGGCAAACAGATTGCGAACCCGTCGACGATTGGGAACACGCTCAGAATGCATAGGAATCGGTCATGGTTGACCGAAAGATATTTCGTGAAAAATCAGGCTCGGACAATACTGCGGGTTACAAGATCTGTTTCCGCAATGACCTCCCAGATCTATGCCCATATGTTTGGAATCGGTGATACGTACCTAGACAGCAGGCGTCCCTGAAGAAACAACCTCATACCAAACCAATGGCGGTTTGAACGGTGGCCAACCTTTATTGGCCCATGCAAGCAGTACATCTTCCGAGGGGACGCTATATTCGCGCGTTTCTTGTGGGTAGGCTTCTCGGGACGACCTACGTCCGGAGGTATATCTATTTCGGTCGGAACAGAGATGCTGCTTTCCTCCAAGGCAGAGTGCATATTTATAACGCACCTGTGATGCGATGGTGGCCGTGTGGCACGATCTGACGCTATTATTGATGCCTGGCGGGTCGTCGTAGTCGCGTAGGTGAAACCCAGACTTGACTGGGTAGATCTTTCCGAAGTCGCTCTAGAGCTTTGGACTCGTCGTGTACGGCGTTGATAGTGGCGACGATATTTCACTATCTTGTGAGCAACGTCCATGCATGGTGTCTGCCCTTGGGATAATATAACCTTAGGTGACAGATATTGGCGACTGCTGGCGCAAGTGGCCAACCTTCCCGAAAGTCAGGCAATAAAATGCAGAATCACTAGTACGCGGTAGTTAGAAAACGGAACGACTTCACGTCAAACATACACTGCGCCGTACTGCTGGTATAACTGGATGGATAATTCGTTACTGTCATGGGAGGACTAGGTGCGTTCCGAAGTTCTGGGACAAACGTAGCTTAAATCACAATGCAACAGGGACTGGTTTGGGTTAATGCATCGCATACTGGGTTGATCATGGCACTGAACTCGTTTCCCTGTAGCAAAAATGCTATTGATACACTTCTTGGCAGCTAAGAAGCCAGGAAGCGTCCAAATGTTTGTAAGCGTTCTTGCTTCCTGATGGTTCTTCGCTAACCACACAGTAGGCAGTGGCCTGTTTGGAGGAGGGATTTGCGGCGGTAACTGACATGATCTCGATTTTCACCCTTTGCTACATTCTTGCGTCAACTCTAGGCGAAGTGAAGAGGCTGCCCCTTGCCGCATTTAAAGCGGCCACGCCTTGAGCCCATTCAAGGAGACGAATAAGGTATATGGGCCCTGTGTTCTCCTTTGGTTCTCAACATTGGCTGCTATTTGAGCTTCGGTAATTGCTTCACACACCTTGTCAACACTGTCGAGAACTGGTATCTTCGTTCCTTCATCGACAACAGCTATCACGACCCCTGGGAACATTTGGTGAGGAAAGTAAAGACTGTAAACGTTAATGGATACCCGAAGCTCTGGTATTTATTATGTTGGCTGAGGATCTCATGGAGCACCACACGGTGATCAGCGGAGGCCTAATCGCAGTATATATGTATCGGTGTGCCAAGTGAGCCAGACTGTATAAAATATGCACGATTTACAAATACACTGCACTGAAACCTGAATGAAATACATAGTGGGCCCCAAGATCGATGGAGAGGAGACGGATGATCAGAGGATAAGGCCTTGGTGTTTGAGTACCAAATTTCCTCTACTTTCCATCCTGCATACGCACTTGTCTACGATTTAAACCGCTGTGCGGCTGCGATCGGGTGCGAGAATTTGTAACACCAACTTGCTCTTTTGGGAAGAGTAGCGTTGGAAACGACGACCGCTTATCGCCTAGATGTGGGTAGAGCTTTCTGGGGTAACCGGAAACCCTCCATTCCTTGTGATTTTTCTGAAGGAGTTACTCGCTTGGGAAATGCCGATGAAGTCAGGTTCCCGGTCGGGCTAGGACAACCCGCGTGAATTATAGAAACACGTGTACTCAAGATAAGCCATTTTGAATGATTTGCGTCGAGAGCGAGCTGCGAATCCGATACGAATTGATGAGATTCAGCTCAGAAGTCGAAGAATGTCCTGCGGATGTGACTTGATCCCTAGGTTTCCACGCACCTGCGGTACACACTCACAAATGATGTTCTCTCCCCTCGTGTGTTATGGTCACTTAATTACCGTGGATCTTTCACCGCTTCAATACCCCTAGAACAGCGACGAACGCAAGCATAGTGAGAGCACCAGACATAAAGCCTGAGGCAAAACTTATGCGATCTCCGAACATAAACCCCTGTGAATAATTCGCCCCTCCCTTTGTCTGACGCATCCTCGGCCGAATGTCTTTGTCAAAACGACTTTGAGGAGTCATGCTAAAAATAGCATCTGGGGCTGTGACGAGGCCCTGTAGCCCATCCAGAGAGCGCATGTTTTTCAGGAGCCAGTATTCACGGATGGTACGAGGTGGTGCGGCGCCTTTCTCTTTCTGGACGTTGGCGTCGCAGGGGGGGATCGACTGTTGTTCAGATTGCTCTTGGCCGTTCGAAGCGGCGAGCAATCGGTCACCGGTTTCGCGTTTG
>JBBPSD010000128.1:0-49522 GCA_038093415.1 Xerocomellus chrysenteron | reverse complement strand
ATGCGCCAAGGGTGACCGAGGACGTTTACAAAAGCCTCTTGGGCGACGGCAAGGTTCCAGACGCTAGGCAAGCTGCAGAAGCCTTGCACCACGCGATCGAGCGGCTTCGCGACTCCGGTGTACCGTTCTTGTCTTGGGTTCCTTTTATTCACGTTGGTTTATGAAGCGTCGTGCTGGATCGCCCAACACTTTGGATCGCTCGTATTCGAATCAGACTCGAGAACCTTTTACCGTTACTTCCTCAGTTACTATTTCATGTACTAGTCAATATGTACTTTTTTCAGTGAGCCATAATCGCAGGGTTGCCACTTCGCTCGACCAACGCACATCTAGATTGCTTTTTGTGCATAGAGATGCCTGGAGAACATTGCTTGTAATGATTCGTAGGCGTAAGGGACCATAAATTCAATGTCATGCTGCACAGTTCATGGTCGCAGTGTCGACTATCGGGCCAAGCTGTCTTGTTGATACGATTCCCTTGCTTACCCAGAGTGATACTTACTTGGCTGAACGCTAAGTAGTTACTGGCGTCTGCTCCTGGGGATTAGTTCCTCGATCCGTAGTTTCTCCTAGACAGACCAAACGGTCGACCCTTCTTCCCATTGATAAAGCCGTATCATAAATCGTCATGTTGTATGCAGTTACTGTACATTGCCAAAGAAGAACGCCAAGCAAGATAGAAAGTGATCTGCCCTCCACTCACGCCTCCCCCTTCTCATCCCCCTTGCTCTCCGCCAGCTCCTTCTCAACCCACGCCCCGATACCCGCCACAGCCCCAAACGGCCTCGCCTTGTGCATCATCAAAAACCCCTGGAGGCTCGCCATCGATACCTGCCGCTCTGGCACGGCGAGCGCGAATTGGGAAGCGAGCGCGCTGATGCGGTCGCGCGAGAGCGTGGGTGCGCGTGCGCGGTGCGAGACGCCGACGTAAGCCGGTCCCGGTCCTGGACAGTCGCCTAGACTCTCGTCGGACTTTTCAGAGAGAGTGGGGGAGTGGGAGGGGGGGGACGATGGCGAGGACGAGGGACAGGAAGGCGTCTGTGACTGTGCTTCAAACAGATCGATGAGGTCCCCCGAGCGATGATCCCCGCTCATGTCCACATCGACACCAGCGCGCCCGTTCTCGTGCTTTCCCGATGTCGTGGCTTGTTTGCTCTTTGTGCCTCGCACAGGGGCAGGGGCAGAGGCAGGGGCAGGGGCGTAAAACCGCTTAAAGAGCTCCTCGGCTTGGATTCCACTCGCGAGCTTAAACTCGATGTGCAAGTCCATCCGACCGGGTCGACACAGCGCCGGATCCAGCGAACTGTACTTGTTCGTCGTCGCGAATAACACGCGCCCTTCCTGCGCACCGATACCGTCCAGTGCATTGAGGAGGCCGCTCAG
Source organism: Xerocomellus chrysenteron (assembly GCA_038093415.1). Classification (NCBI taxonomy): domain Eukaryota; kingdom Fungi; phylum Basidiomycota; class Agaricomycetes; order Boletales; family Boletaceae; genus Xerocomellus; species Xerocomellus chrysenteron. The sequence continues at coordinate 48,139 of JBBPSD010000128.1, read as the reverse complement.
TGACACGCGGGTGCCGGCGGGCACGGGGGGACCAATGTATCCGTCGGGATGTTGCTCGGGGGAGTCAATCGTTTGCGTGAATGATGCAGGTGCGGACTCGCGGGTGAGACCGTGGTGGAAGGCGGCGTCGATGTCTTCCATGAGTGCGATGCATCTTTCGGGGAGAGCTGAGATGAGCTCGGAGAGACCAGTGTCGTCCATCCCAGAGCGGGATAGCGAGATGATGTACACGTTCAGACCCAACTCTCCTGCTATACTGTGGATGAGAGATGTCTTGCCAGATCCGGGGGCACCATACTACATAGAAGTAGAGTGAGCATCCAACTGCGCACGAAATAAAGGGAGGACACGAACAAGTAGATATCCACGGCGGAAGGGAATACCTCGCTCAGCATACCACTCCTTGCTGTCAAGGAAATCTTGGACGTCCTCGACCACAAGGTCCGTGATGCCCGGGTCTAGGATAATGGAGTTGAGTGGTCGCTTGGGACGCGAAGCAAGTTCCCTCCAGCCGTTAATGCTGCCAACGAAATGTGTTTAGTAAGCGCTTCCGAACCTTGATTCGAATGACAGAGTACCTGTGAAATCTATCCGCAACAAAAATCGTAATCTTGTCCTTTTGAGCCTCGATGTACCCGTTCTTGGCGTCCTGGAGGATCCCGGAAAGAATTCCATGATCACGGGTCATGATACTAGGACGGGTGAGCAATTTCTGCGCCACGTTATCGTCCAGAACCTACCTCATTTTGAGTGTTTCTCTAGTAGACCATCCGCCATTCTGAGATTGGAGAGCACGAGTGACCCCCATCCAACGATATTTATACCAAAGGGAATATGATTCCGACACCGCTGGGAGATAAGTCACTTTGCGCGAGTGGGAACTCGAGTCCTCGTTCGAGTCGATCTGCACCGCATGACGGTCAAAGTTGGAAGTGCTGATTTGAACGTTCCGTGCTCCTTCTGCAATATTTCCAGATCAGCACCAACGATCTACATCTCGGACGACAAGACGCACTCCATGAAGGGTGCCTGGACAACCAATGCATGATCCACTCTGTTGGACAAGGTCAACGCGCGTAAATCGAGTCATTGCAACCAAATACCGTACGGTAGCTGACATCGTCTTCCTCGAAGACGGCGGTGATGAAGAACGCGTTGATCAACGCATACCATAGCGAAGAAATCAACCTGCGAGCGGTCTCAAAGAGGCTGCCGATGACCAAGAGGATCGACCAGTCACGCAAGGCGGAGGCGGAGAAGAGCATATTGAAGGTTGATGCCATGAGATCGAGTGGCCCGCGCGCAAACGTCTGCGACGTCGCATCGGCACCGCTGGTTCCATTGGTGCCCTTGGCGGCGAGCAACGCCAGCTGTTCGACGACTTGCTGCAACGAGGCCATAGTGGCGAGGTGCAAGGGGGATGAGGTGAAGAACACGACGCGTGCTTTTTATAGAAAAACACTCCTTATGTATGGAAGAACGAGCGTCATTACCAAGCTGGTCAGGGCCTCGGGTTGCTGTGTGTTCGATTTTGGATGTCAGATAGGCTGTGTTCGACTCCTCGAGTCATTACGCGGGTCCTATTTCGTCCCGCCAGGCTGTAGCCTGGATCCGCCCGTACCTCGAGTCACATCGCCCGGTGAAAGGTGGAATGGTCGATCGGGGTGTCTCGGCCTCGGCCTCGAGTGGGGCGTCCGAGTCAATGGTCAAAGGGGTACATAACAAACGCTCGCGGATGGCGGCACGTGGTCCGTCACGGTCGGAAAGCTGTTCAAGAACGTGTCACTTCAAAGTTTTATCCGACCAACGATGACCAACAGAATCTCGTTGGACCTGACGCATGTCCTATGTGAGCGTGAATGCTGTTATCTACCATCGTAGTGCTGACGGGCTATTTTCAGACGATGCTTCCTCAGATACCTCCCTCGTGCTGGCACTGTTCACGTTAAGCCCCATCCTTCTCATGGTGCGTGCAGCAGCAGTGCCCACCTGATTCGCACACGAGCAGACCCTTGCAAGTAGCCCGCATACACCGCCCTTGCCGTACAGACGCGCGAGCTCACTATTATCAACATGTGGGCAGGCCAGCTCCTTTCAGAGGCGCTCAACTTGATTTTGAAACGCATCATCAAGGAGGAACGACCGAACGGTACGTATCTGTCCAGGGCGACAGATGCCTGGCGCTGAATCTCTTTGAATCTAGGGAGTAACCTGAATGGGTATGGCTTCCCTTCGTCACACAGCCAATACATGGGTTATTTTGGTGCCTTTTTGGTCTGCCACATGTATTTCCGTCATCGGTTCGCCCCTTGTGGGTACCCGTTGCTCGACCAGGCGTTCAGATTCATCGTCTACCTCGGCGCCGTTTCGTGGGTCGCGCTTGTTGCCTACTCGAGGTATGTCAGGATTAATGCGACATTACTAAGGAACGTGATCTCCATCCCCATTAGATTGAACTTGTTGTACCACACTCCACACCAGGTGATATGGGGACTTGGTATTGGCATCAGTCTCGGTGTCGTGCATTACGTCCTGACTGAATTGCTTCCCCACACACGCCCACACTCGGTCTTTGGACGCGCGCGTGCTGCTATCCTTACGCACCCCGTGGTGATGTGGATGCAGATCAGGGACGGGTGGGCGATGTGGGCTGACGGTGGGAGAGAGACGGAGTGGATGCGTTGGAAGAAGGCGTATGACGAGCGACGGACGCGCCTCGCACAGAAACGCATCGATTGACGCGAGCACTCTCAAGGAGGAATGGAGATGAGATGCTGCGATACCACGATCATGACGGAGGAGGGTCTACTTTTGGCCCGATGGCTGTAGAGATAGACGTGCTAGCTTCTCTCCTCCCGATCACCTCGGATCACGGGGCATCACTGTCGCCGTTGTGGGTCTGTTACGTGCCTCGAAGATACCCGTCCACTGTCGAATGCAGCAGCAGTGATAACCCTCGAGCGCAAAGAAAAGGCGAGGGTCTACACCATAATTGCGTGCGAAATCATATGGGATCGTACGATGATCTCTTATCAGTAGGGAACAGCCTGGTGACCAGCGTGTCTAGGTCAAACCGTCGATATTTCACGAATTCCACTAGGCTGTGGTCCCAGAACGTACTATCTGAAGTAATGTAAACATTGTGGGCCTGGACCAGAGTCTCTCCGTCACCTCGTGCTGTCGGCTAGATTAGATGTATTAACTCGTGACCATGTAAGTCGCACACGTCAAGGTTACGCCTGTCTCTGCATGTTTCAGGGAATTTGGCGAAGCTTGCAAGTGCCATTTAACCACATCCATAGGTCCACCATGTCCATTTCGACACTCACAGAGTCTCGCATCCCGATCCTGAGTTCCATTCCAGCATGCAGAACATGGAGACAAAACGCCTTTGATAACAAGAAATCAGTCGGCTTCGTGCCCACAATGGGCGCCTTGCACGACGGCCACCTCTCTCTTGGTCAGGCACCCTCCCGAACCCGAACCCCACCCACGCGCTCACACATTTCACACACAGTCCGCAGATCGCTCCACGAAAACGACCTGACGGTCGTCTCCATCTTTGTCAACCCCGCTCAGTTTGCACTGCACGAAGACCTGGGCACCTATCCGCGCACGCTCCCCCAGGATCTCGAGCAGTTGGCAAGGCAACAGGTGACCGTCTCGGGTGCCGTCCGCACGCCCTCTGCGGTGTTCTTGCCTGGCGTCCAGGACATGTATCCGTCTGGAATAGACCAGGACGTCGCCTTGCAAAAGGGCACGTTCGTCGAGGTTAAGGAATACAGTCATCAAATGGAAGGTACCAGTCGACCCCACTTTTTCAGAGGCGTGGCGACGATCGTCACCAAGCTCTTCAACGTCGTCCAAGTGCGTCCCCTTTTGCACACCGTCGATCGTGCCATCGGACGCTGATGATGACCAGCCGACGAACGCGTATTTCGGTCAAAAGGACATCCAGCAATCACTATTGCTCCGACGAATGTGCCGCGACCTGCTCTTCGCGAACCCAGATGCGGACCACGTACACGTTGTCCCGACGGAGCGCGATCCCGTCGATGGGTTGGCCCTATCGTCGCGAAATGTGTTTCTGTCGGCGGAGGAGCGTTCGGTCGCGAATGCGCTTTATAGAGCCCTGCAAGCGGCAGAGTCGGGGTGGTTGGCGGGGGAGACCAAGGATGCGTGTATACGTGCGGCCGAGGTTCTTGTGGCGGGCGCGGTCAGAGGGGCTGCTTCGAGGGGGATCGAGATGAAGTTGGACTATATCGAGATGAACGACCCGGATAGCTTTGAGGTGTTGGATGGGCAGTCGCAGAGGCAGTGCGAGCCGGTGATATTGAGTGGGGCAGTTTGGGTAGGGAAAACGAGGCTGATTGACAATATCGTCGTTGGTGAGCTCGGGCGTGCTGTTCGGTAGAGATCAGGGGTTATTCAGTGGCTGTGAATCCACCTTGAAACGATGCCCTCGACGAGAATAAGGCTGAGCACGGGCACACTGCCCTCGCCGCACTTGGAGCGGTTGGCGACGTCGCACGCGTTTGTCCAGCAAGTCTGTCCCTTTGATTATCCCCTCCGATCCTGTTTCATTCTCGCGTCAGATCGACGTCGTCTTCCCATCGCGTACCGCACAAGATCACCTGTTCACGTCCCTGAAAACGACCTACTCGACCGCCCAGTTCACCCTGTCCGAACTCTACGAGCATGCCTCCCGCCTTGCGATCCCAGACGTGTCCGCTTTCAAAGCCATCCCTGTTCAACGCGACGCTGACGACACGTGGTGCATCGACCCACGGGGCATCCTCACCCTCTGCGTCTCGAAAAGCCTCTATGAACAGCTCGGGCTGGTGGGTACGAAACTCCCGTTCAAGGGGTGCCCGGAACAACATGGTGCGTCGTCCTCCCGCTTACGCGTGGGCGCCCGTCGACGGGGCGTGTTTGGTACAGTGATCCGCATACCGCTAAAGCGCGAGACGACGAGCGTTGCGGTGCAGGCGCGTCAGAGGGTCGCACTGGGCATTTGGGATCGGGTTCGGGAGATGGATGGGCTTGGAAGGTGGTGTGTTGCGTACGTGGGTGCGGGTGGTGCGTTCTCTCCAACTCTTGCCTCTCCCTCTCTCTGATCGATGAACGCGGTGGTATTGCAGGTCCGTCGGCGTCCGCGGTCAAAGACGTGACAGCACGCGTGCGACGCGAGGCGGACGTGTACGTCCCCCACGTCGGCGACCTCGTCCAATCCACCGAGGAAGACGCAGAGGACCATCAGGAGCGCCTCGAAGCACTCTTTGAATGGGTCGGCATGGCTTGCCTGGATGCGCAGAGGCAAGTACCGTCACACCACGAGGCCCATCTCTCTCGAAAGTGCCTCTCTGCTGACAGCGACGACACAGACTGCACGCCAACGATCGCGTCGAGCCGTACGTCGCCGTGTACGAAGCGCCCTCGCCAGCCTCGATCGACGACGTCACGCATCTACGCTGGAAAGGCTTGATGGACGGCACCTTTGTCCGATCCGTGATCGATACCGTCATGTACGCGTTCCTCCTCTCTTCCTCCCTTTTCCCCGCCTTGTGTCCTTCTTTTCTTCTTTTCACGTTCGACCGCGTGGACGCCATGTGGATGGCTGATGTGGGTTTGCCGTAGATCAACCTTGTCGTCACAGTCTAGCGGGGATAACAACTCTTTTATCTCGATCACCCTGCACTCTAATCTTATGACGCCCGTGTCGTACATGCCAGAGTCCCCGACTAAAGAGGCGCCCCCAAGGGTGCCTGGTCCAGAAGCAGAGGATACCGTTTGCTTGGTTCTATCCAAAAACTCGGGCAAATCCACGTGGGCGATCGCTCAGAGCGTTGGCAAGTGGGACGCACGATGGGGATGAACAAAAGCCGCTCCAGATTGGAAAGCGAATGAGATTCGAGAACCGAGTTCCAAGCCTCTAATCTAATCACTTGTCACAACACAATAACTATAAAAGCACATGATGGTACAGCAAAGCATGTGTCGTAGTACTTTGCGCTCAATGTATATATGACGGATAAGTGAGTGGATTAGATGTGCGTAGAGAAATATAAATGACGGTAGATGCGCGCAAAATGATCCTCAAAACCCAAAGGAATAGATGTGGAAAGAGGCAGGAAAAAGGAGAGAAATTTGCGACGAGTCGGGACTAGACAGTTACATCACGGATACGAATGAGTGCGGGGGAGAGGTGTGTATATGATGTGCGGGCGTGTGGATTGGTAAAAGGACTGCCAGACGACGGCGAGGCGGAAAGAGTTGGGTTGCGCGCCCATGTGTATAGTCTGGGAGTGCTGGTGGGTGGGGGAGACATGGAGAAATGCGCCACGGGGGTCTGACGTGGCGGAGTAGAAGGTGATGAGAACACACGCTCATCGACCGCGGCAGAACGGCGAGAGACGGCAGGCACAGGGATAGGCGCGCTCGGAGCGGGTATGGGAAGCGATTCGTCGCGCTGTGGGAAGGGGCGAGTCGCGGCCCTCGTCGCAAGCATGCGTCGCGGTTGCGACCGTCCCGACTCTGTCGTCTGAGACCCCCATCGCACCTCCCCAGGCACGGCACGCGGAGCGAGGCGAACGCGCACGGCAGGCTCCGACTCTGACTCATCGATCTGTCTGATATCCTGGAATGCATCCACGACGAGACGTGCGGGAACAGCGACTGGACTCTCGCTGCCACTCTCGCTGCTGCTGTCGGATGTGATTGGGCTGCCGTGGCGCATCCTGACGACCAACATGTCCCTTTCTTCTTCTTCCTCCTCTTCCGGATTGAAAAGCGTGACGGGGCCAATAAAGTCCTCGTACACGGCGTTTTCATTGTCAAAGAACTCGTCCGAGTCGGGATCGAAGGAGTTGAGATAAGACCAAGTTTCGCAACTGGACGGTTCCGGTTCCCGCACTGCGGGGGTGTTGCTAAAGGTGCGCGAATAAAGAGGACGACCCATAGCGGGAAATTTTTGTTCGCTAATAAAACAAGGAGAGTCCGAAGGGGGGTGGTTGTTGAGGGTATAAATTTGGGGCCCACGTCGCCACACGCGGCCGCTTTTTAAATTATCAGGGTCGCACCGTCTTGTAGCGAGTTTAGGGCAGGTGCGGCGTTAAGCGGACATCCTTGATCATCAAGTTGATGTTCAGGCTCCATCGCGGGAAATCACTCGCGTAGGTTTACCTTACCGGTACGTCGTCCGTGTCAACGAGCTCAGTCTGGAGCGTCAAACTCGACCGCACGCACCCCCACTCGACGCTCGAGCTTGAGTGTTGATGCTGATCATTGAGCCCGATGGCAACCGCAGTGCCTTCATGCACTTGATCCCTTGGCACCGCATCACGAACTTTGTCTTTGAACGATGCCACAGTCTCCATGACCATGCGACAGGTCGCGTCGATGGACCTGGGTCCTCACTGAATGTAGGCATTCTTTTGATCCGATCAATGGCTAATGTGGGCGAATCTGATTCATCGTCTTGATTTTTTTCACACCAAGCAGGCTTACACGTACATAGGAGAAAAGTCTCTTTGCCCGATGCGATCGTCGCAGACTTGGGTCTTTGCGCATCGGTCTCCATCCACCGCCAACCCATTTCTGCGGGGGCAAGTTCACCCTTATCACGGTCAATAAAATAGACCCGCACCCACGATCATTCGACACTCTTATCGAATCCGCGCATGATTATCATCTCGCGCATTCAAACGCTTAGTCAGCATTAATCTCCGTCTGGGTGCAATCGTGATGTGCCTACTAAGCTGTCCCTCGGACTCCTTTGTGGCTTGGCCACCCTTCCCTCTAGATCGGGTGCCTTCATCAGCTTTGAGAGCACGAGGTGCGGTCGTAATACACGATCGTTTTCGTAACCCGGCGTGTGCATCACAGGGCATACCAATACCCACTCCACCGATCTTCCTTCTCCTTCTTTACGCTCCCAAATCGTCCATTCGCATCCAACCCCCATCATACCCCTCGACCGGGGTGCTCAATCACCCCATTCCTCCTCTCCCGTTCCCGTAGCGCATTCTCCCGCCCTGAGCAAGACCCTCAAGGTCACCGTCGAATCAGCCCAAAGAAAATGTACATCGACACGAACCCGTGCCCCATGGGGTACCACGGCGTTTGGTTCGCACGGTACACATCGGAACTGATCGCGCCCTGAATGTTTCCCCTGACACGTCAACATCCATCAATCGGCGCTCGTCACATACGCGGGCGTTTTCGGAGCGGGACGTACAACGGAGATGACCGGTCACGCTGCGTTTGTAGGTTCCTTGGACGTTATTCGCAGCCCATGCGCTGCACGTCCGTGTACGTATCGTCAACTACGCCTGGCGGGGGAATCTACAGATCTGGAACGCGCAAAGACAGACGATAGGACACTCATGAATGCACGGATAGATCCCACTGCGAGCTGATGACGAGGACGCGCGACGAAACGTGCCCACCAGGCTGCTTTGCGCGTGAATTTGCTTCTCTCACCAACAGCTCGGTGAGTTGACCTTATTCACCATGTTTCCGAGGTCTGATGGGACGTAGGCTACAAGGCGAGAGCGGCAAACTTGTTGACGGTCCTAGTGTATGGGCTGGCGTACATATTTACGGGCACCGTCGGCTTCTTGACCGAAGTCAGTATATGCCCAGGGACAAAAAGAAAGAAAGAAGAACCAAACTCGAGAAAGAGAAACGTACTTTGGAAATGATGCTCGGCAAGAACAACGCAAAAGCGTACAAGGGCATGTTGCTGCCAGAGTACACAATGACTAGTCGTTTAGTGCTGTAGAGATACGTCTTCCATTTCGTCAGGCTCGCGACAATGTTTTCCCACTTGGGGCGCTCGCCAGCGGCGCTAAACTGATCGTTCTCCCTGAAGTCGCCGGATGACGACCGTGTGCTCAGGGACGTGGCATCGTCCGGGAAATCGACGATGATCCAAAACGAGAGGACGCCTGCGACGACCGTTGCAAAACCCTCGGAGATGAATATCCATGCCCAGGCTGCTTTGCCGCCGATACCATTTATGTTGGAGATCGCAGCTTTGAACGAGCGTCGCGTCGGGGTGAGCGTCGATGATGGGCGAGGGTGAATGGTAATGCTCATCGCGAGTTGGGGTCGATGGGTTACGGGCCGTGTCACCCGCCACAAATATCCCCGGGCCGCGTGAATGACGCGACCGCTACACAAAAGGGCCACACGCCGCTGTTGACGCGTGAAACGTTGACGGGCCGCCGCAGCCCGGCGACCAGACCGCCCAAGAGGGAGATCTTACCGGTTCACTGAACTTACACTGGACATACTGCAGATGAAAAAAAATGCCCAGCAAGGTTGGGTCATAGTACATCTGATTACAAGTTTACATTTCAGGGACACCTTCCCGCCATTGTATTTCCAACGACATCCTTCAAGATCCTCCCTTCCGAGTCAGCCTACAAACACATTCTAGTTCAATCGATCACACAGTCGTAGCCTTTGTCGCCCCCACGAGGATCCTGATAAACGCAATAGTCCACCTGTTGTCATACAGCGTTTTGTCTTTGCAATCGCACTGAGATCATATATGTCAATGAATCTTTGATGGAGGACTATAACTGGGACGTGGAAATCCCGATTGTGTTCTACAGAGAATTTAACGGCAGCACCGTAGATATCGGGTCCGTCATAGCAGCAAGCCTTAGTATTGGCATTGTCGGGTTTGCCGTCAGGATGGCGGCACTTGCGGAACGATAGGTTCGCGGATGTGCTAAATGATATGTTGGCCACAAACACAGGCGCTGAATGAGATCACGCTCACCAAACAGCGAAGGCTGTTAACACGACAACAGCGACTTTAGAAAGCTTGTACATACATGTCTGATAGATTCACCAAGCGATATGTGGCATGAGGGGCGACTGCAGTTTATACAGCTGAGCGAATAAAATTTGTCCATCAAGATGTGACATGTGCCTCCGAGCCCACGTCATTAGACCCTCTTGTTGCGCCTCACTATATGGAACCAATCGTAGCGGCGCCCGTGCGTCGGGGTTATACACCATCTGACCCGGCGGCGCCCACCAGTGTTTCGCACCATATTTGATGTGAGAGATGTGTTCATTGTCTGAGATATTTCAAGTGCTTGTTCGTCTGACTCGGACGACAAAGTGGACAGGGCACGTCAACTCCCGGACAAACAGCCCCATTCTATATATCATTCACCGGCGAATCAGCGAACGTTCAATTCTAAATGTTTCAGCCGTCTTGGTTCGCTGTGTGGATCTTCGCATGTACTCACCCTAATCCTGGGTTTTCATCTTTCAGCCAAATGTTAGGAGGGTCGTGTCCTTGAAGCGGCAGCTACAAGCCCCTTCAAGTGGTGTTCACACGTACTGAACAGTTCAAATCCCATGACCGACGAATCAGTGAGGCGAATTATAAGGACTTGATGGTGTGTCCACCTTTGAACAGAGGGTATAGCATGATCTTGAGGTTTCAGTGATGACTAACCCTGTCATGCCGGTACGCGTATGAGAGCCCATCCGATTCCCGAGCCGAGTACGGCCCGATGGCGCGTTCCAGCTGGCTACAACTTGAACAACAACAACGCTACTAGCCTTCTGAGCGATACCATGGGGTCGCTGCGCACTCAAAAGAGTGTGTGTTACTTTGACTCATCACCAGTGCCAGCGAACTGTTAGGGCCGGTCAGGCTCAGCGTCGTACAAGTGGGGATGATAGTATGATGTACTACGTCGTTGCCGGCGACTGCCAGGTGCACTGGCACGAACTCGAGCGCGCTGCCATCGTCTCTGGTTACTGTCGTGATTCATCTATCCGCACCGGCTCTGAGTCCAACATGCGCTGCACGCCTCTGAATGACTGGTAAGACAAGCGTCCATTGTACTGCCAAAAATTCCACTAATTTTCCCGCAGAACCCTTGATTTGGGATAGTAAGAACGTTGACAATCGATCACACTGACTTTTTTCTTGGGCTCATGTTATCAGCCCGAGGTTCGTGCGTGTAAACATCACGATCAGCGAGTGGACTTGGCCGAGAACCCTGTGACCAGTCAGGACGACTGTAAACTCCTCGGAATCGGACTCTCCCAGTAGGCTCGAGATTCCAGATACATCGCACGAGGATCGGTGAGATGCCTCTTCTCCTTCTCGGACCGTTCTAATGTCTGCGCTTGCAATTGTTTCTGACATCCCGTGTCAAGAGAATCATCCGGCCACCCAGACGGCTCAACGCCTACCGTACGACTTGGGTGGCCGCATTCCGATAGAAGAGTCACGGAAAGCCGTGGGGTTGCTTCTGAAAGCAAAATATGTCCACACAGATCGATGCTCCGTGTGGTATAAATTCATGGTTGGGTTCGGGGAGCTTTCTTCCTCAGCCTCTCTTTCTACGTATCATTCTAGTGAGCTCTCTCTCGTCACACTGATACCTCAATCAATCAATTATCAGCCTCCAGATATACTGCGACAATGTCCGGAGACTCTGCCTATGCCCCCGCACCTTTCGATCACGCAAAGGCGGACATCATATTGCGTTCATCAGACAACATCGATTTTCGAGTCTTCAAACTCTTCCTCTCTCTCGCATCCCCATTCTTCGAAACCCTCTTCAATATCCCCCAACCTGCTGAAGAGAACGGGGATCAGGAGGTCAGGGATGGTCTCGCTGTCATTCCCGTGACAGAGGACAGCAAGACCCTCGATGCCCTCCTTCGCTTCTGCTACCCGTCCACCTTGGTGGACGACCCCAAGATAGAGGTGTTGAAGGATGCTATGGATGTTCTCGAGGCAGCCAGGAAGTATTCTCTTGATGCCATCGAGAAGAAAGCTCGCCAGGTGATCGCAAACCCCAAAATCCTCGAGGCAGAGCCTCTGCGATGCTTTGCGATCGCACATCAAGGACGCTTGCGGGAGGAGACGCTGCTTGCTGCAAGATACACGTTGACGCAGCCGCTCATCCCGTCATGGTTCCAAGAGATTGAACTGATCAGTGCAACTGATCTGCTCTCCCTGCTCACCTATCACCGGCGATGCGGCGATGCTGTATATGCGCTGAGGCTCAATCTATCGTGGATCAAATCTCATTACGGGAGCTCAGGGGCCTGCTTCTGGTTGTCTAATCGAACTAATCACGGTTCTTCTAGCAATTCAGGTTGTGGTCGGTGTGTGAGATCAGAGACGGGAAGATATGAGCTGTTCGAATTCTCTCCACTTCAATGGTGGGAGAACTTTATGGAAGAAACCTTCACCGCACTGCGAGACAAGCCATGCAAAGAAACCCTGAAGGCTTCTGCAGAAAAAACAGTGCAAACCGTTAAAGCACGAAATTGTCAAGTTTGCTCCCCGAAGATCACGGAAGGCATGCGCGACTTTTTGGATTTATTTACGAGAAAAGTAGAGGAGACAGTTTCTCAGGTAAGCTATACCCCCCACGGAAATCCCTCATCATGGAGCCTGACGGTTTTCGTGATAGATCGAGTTGGAGTTGAAGTTTTAACGAAGTGGAATCGCTAGGAAGGTTGCGAGAGGGTGTTCTAATCGAAATGGGTGGTGTCTCTGTGTTGTGCATGTTTGCGTATACAAATCAACCAGATCTGTTTGGAGGTTTGTTGGAGGTCTACATACTGAGTTGTGCAATTTATAGTTCCGAACCCTCCCCAAAACAAGACCCAATACGTCGGGACCAGACCCCGGTCTGGAAGAATGTTAAGTAATTCGGGCGTCCACCGCCGGTAACCGGTAACCCCTCAAGTTGTTATGGTGGATCAGAGTCAGGGTACGCGCGGTCCCAGAGTAAGTACTAGTATATCAGAAGCCCGTCCGAGTACGGCCCAATGGCGGGTTGCATACCAGGTCGCTGCAGCAACAACGTCGTCCCCCGGCCGTTGGCGTGATTCATCGAGTCCGCACCGGCTGCAACATGCGCCGCACGCCTCTGAATGACTGGTGAGACGAGCGTCCATGGTCAATGGACTACCAAAAATTCCACCAAATCCCCCGCAGAACTCTTGATTTGGGATAGCTGGGATATTGTCCCTCGATCACACTGACTTTTTCTTGGGGTCGTGTTATTCAGTCCAAGGTTCAAACTTCATGTGTGTAAACATCTGTAAACTCCTTAGAATTGGACTCTTCCAGTAGGCTCGAGATTCCAAGATGTACCGTACGAGGATTGGTGAGCTGCCTTTCTTGGAATATACTAGTATCTGCGCTTGCAGCTATTTCTGACATCCCGGGTCAAGATAATCGACCAGCCATCCAGACGACTCGCCGCTCAACGCCTACCGTATGGCTTGGGTGGCCGCGTTCCGATAGAAGGGTCACGGAAGGTCGTGGGGTTGCTTGTGTGGGTCACACGTACCGAGCAGTTCAAATCCCATGACCGACGCATCAGTGAGGCAAATCATAAGGACCGGATAAGCGCACCCACCTTTGAACAGAGGATTTTCAGTGATCATCGGCTCGACGTACCACGTTGACACCATTTGCCAGTGATCACGCAACAGCAACTTTCAAGTTGGGTCCAGGTCTCACGTCACCAAAAGAGGAAATTCCGTGTCTTCCGAAAAAAGGGGACACCCTTTTGTTCGTCGTTTACGCTACTGGATCTTCTGTTTTGCTCTAACGTCCGTCCGCTCTTCCTCAATCCTGTAAGCGCGAACACTCGTTTATTTGGACTCTTGAAGAATTTTTGCAACAGTATCTCTTCCACTGGGTGTTCTCCATATATCGTGCTACATCCTCCTCTCTTTTGTCTCCAACGTCCGTCCGCCCCCCGTAATCCAGTAAGTGCTACGAACTGTATATTTGGCATCCAAACAATGGCATAGCATGATCTTGAGGTTTCAGTGATGCTGGTTGATCATCGCATCCCAACATGGAATTGAAGACCAATACCATTACAGAGAGCACATCACTCTCGCGCCTCGAAGAAAACTCGCGTAGGACAACCGAGTTAAAGCATCGCGTGCTCGAAGTGGACCCGAACCGTGGCCGTTGCATCATCGAAAACTATTCTGCTGAGCACGCCGTCCAGTATTGCCATATTGTGGCCAGAAAACACATGAAGAATCGCCGTCTAGTACGTTGTGGTTCTGATTCTGGAAGCCGTGAGGCTCATCATCGTTATTAGCTCAATTCACTCGAATGGTTCTGGAAAATGCGCCGTGATACTTTAAATCTCGATACTCCTCGCAACGTCGTTCCTAGTGAGTGCACCTTTGCTTTTATGACACCGAATTCTAATTGCGAGTAAATCGTAGTGAGCGCCTCGGTGCATCGCATGTTTAACGCGAGACAGTGGGCGCTTCTGCCTGACGACGCCATCGTCCAGCAATACTCGGAGTGCTTGGTCGCCGGCATCTTCGCTTCCCGAGAAAAATTCCCTGTCATTGAGGTAGTTATTCATGTTGATTCTGCTGCTGTCGCTGTAGTTCCAGAACTTTTTACCAGGATTGCGAAGATTTCAACTACCGTCTCATTCCCGTGATGGGCATGGAAAAAATTCCCATCACACGGCAGAACGAACGTCCTGGGGTCATGTCGGCTAATAACTTTACTGTTCACTTCTATCCTTTCGACACCCTCCCGGTCCTTGTCAGTCACATCCACCCCAAATTTGTCATTAAGGCAACAGCCGAGGCAGTCACTTCCCAGACGGAGGATATAAGTCAACCTCTCATACAACAATTCCCTATCCTCGACATGATCGTGAAACTCTCTCTCGCCTGGAATAACTCTACTCCTGACCGCGCGAAGGAGGACCGATCGTACATGTCTCCACATGATCCTAGCTCGACCGATGATAGTGACGACGAAGGTAACGGGAGCGATGATGAAGACAACAATGAATATCAGAATAAAGTGACCGAGAGAGGTCGTTTCGACTTAAAGAGGTAAAGACTTGAGCCCCCAAAAACTCGTGCCGCAAAACGAGCGCAAAAGGACATTGACATCGAAGATACGCGTACTGAGAAGGGACGGTACAACCGAGGGAAACGGCATTGCTCTGCGGTGATGGCCATGGTCGAGCAGAATCGTCAAGCCGGTACTGAGGAGTGGAGCAAAGAAGCCCTGGGCCCAACAGTGCGAACTTGAGCCAGCACGCAATGTGGAAAATCTTGTTACTTAGGAAACTGTACCCTCTGAGACCTTTCTCCCCGAGTCATTTCCGCAGCCTAGGAGATTGCTGGTGAGGTCTTCACCAGAAAGTTTGTAGTTCAGAGCCTCAGTAGCCAGCCATTCCAATCTTCCGAATTCGTCTCCGAGATCTGACCGGATAGCGACACGTTTATTCGAGTGAGGGATCGGGTCTCAGGTTAGACGAGGGGTGGGTTTCGATCACAAGATAGGTGCGGTAAATCGCGTAGTTTTTGGTACGAGGCCCTGTGGTACTGAAATTGAAGGAATCGGGTCGTTTCCTTGTGTGGTTCTCGAGATATCAAAGTTCTGTGTTCAAGATGAAGCAAGGTGGCAATGTCAACGTTTTTCGCACGCGCCAACCCAAGCTATAGCCGCATACTTATACAAATGGTCAATGAGATCACGCTCACCAAACATGTACCGCGAAGGCTGTTAACGCGACAACAGCGAATTGAAAAGCTTGTACACGTCTAATACTCAGAGTCACCCAGTGATGTGTGGCGTGAGGGGCGACTGCATGTTTATACAGCTGAGCGAATACGAGTCCGCCATTCGAGCGCGTCGGGTGTCACGGGTGTGGTCATCAGTCCATCGCGGTGGACATTGAGTACCCGAGAGCCAGGGCCCGGTTCTGGGGTGGCATCCCCTGTCGGTGTCGGCCAGGAGAGCTGGTGATTTGATAACTCGGCGAGTGCAAAGAGGCTGTATGGATGGGCATACTTGACCGACTTTCTCTGTAAGCCAGGGCCTGAAGAAACCTAAAGGTAGGCCCGGGGCCGCTGCAAGCTCGACATATAGGCCTGAGGTCAGGTCTAGGCCAACTCTAACGGTCACAAGATTACGGGCGCCCACCCACATTCTCGATGGACATCATTGTGCTGACCGAGTTGGATATAGCCTTCGGGATGGTTACCCCGGATTCTATCGCTGGAAGGGTGATAGCGGCGGGTGCGGGGCGCCAAGGATCGAGAATGAAGATGCTGTCCCCGCGCCAGGACGCCAACAGCACAGAGACTTTGTGGCCTTGAGTCAAGGTATTACGTTTCCGGATCAGGAGAAGAGCCAAAAGCTTATAAAAAGGGTCCACTCTGATCAATAACTTCAGAGTACTCACCTCTACATACCAACGGCATCTTCTCGATCATGTTCGCTCGTCTTACCTCCGTTTCCATTGCACTCGTTGCGATGATTGGTGCCGTCGCTGCTACCAGTAGTGTCTGCTCGCTTCCTTACCTAGCATGCTGCACGACTGCCGTGAATGTAAGTTGTGGTTTCGTATGCTGTTGAGCAATGCTGACGTACCTACGATCAGAGCCCTCAAGGTTACCAGGGAACAGGCTGTTGGGGTCTCACGTCCGAAGGGTGGTGTGGCAGTCCCTACTTCAAGCTCTGCTGCAACCATCTTGTGAGTAGTCAAACATTGGCATCTCTCTTGCAACGAGATGATCTGACTTGCGAAATGTACAGGATGTTTCCACTGACGTCGCAACCGGTTGCATGCAACCCCTCGCGGGCTGAGTGCATGCCTACCTGAGCCTCGTGGAGAGGGATCAAGGTCGTGGAACGGATGGGGCTTGTTTTGTTTCCGGCTGCTAGGTGATACATAGGTTCTAAAGAGGCTGTCTCAGATCTAGTCGCGTGAAATTCGAGTAATGAGAACTATGAAAATCAGGGTTTCGTCGATGACAACCTTATCCAAGCGGAACTTGGTCACAGTACGAGATGATCATATCCACTTGCCAAGGACGCACCAAGGATCGGGGAAGCAACACAAATCGCGACGAAGATGAGCGTAATTGTCGCGTTAGTAAAGCTTGTAGTTGGTGAACAAGGGTGTACGGATCACATCTTGGTGGACAAATTTCGCTGACGAGGAAGGAAGCCCACAGCATTGCCTTGTTTCCTAAAGCCCCCATAGCGTCGACCTTGGAGTCCATGCACCCCCTGGTTGTGCCTCACTATATGGGAACCAATCGTAGCGGCGCCTACCAGCCTGAGTGTTTCGTACCGTATTCGATGTGCAAGATATCGCAGTTGGTTACGGACCGGCCGAGTCATGTTTTGATGGAAGATGTGGGGTAGACGGAACCTGCGATGATCGATGATCCACTGTCAGTGTCAACGATCATCGGATAATGCCGTGACCCGATTGTCACGAGTCGTTTCTAGTCGCGTCGTTCAAGTGGTCCAATGTCTGTGGTGGAACGTGCAGCCTCATGTTAAGATGCCAGATGCGTTTAAGGACAACAATGAATATCAGGATAAGGTGACCGAGAGAGGTCGTTTCGACTTAAAGAGGCAAAGACTCGAGCCCTACTAACTCGTAGTGCCGCAAAACGAGCGCAAAAGGACATCTACATCGAAGATACGCGTACTGAGAAGGGACGGTACAACCCTCATAGAAAGCGGCACCGAAGGAAACAGCGCTGCTCTGCGGTGATGGCCATGGTCGAGCACAACCGTCAAGCCGGTACAGAGGGGTGGAGCAACGAAACCCTGATCAACTGGGCCCAGCAGTGCGAATGTACCTTTCTCCCCCGAGTCATTTCCGCAGCTAAGAAATTGCTGGTGAGGTCTTCACCAGAACATTTGTAGTTCAGAGCTTCAGTAGCCCGCCATTCCAATCTTCCGAGCTCGTCTGCGAGATCTGACGGGACCGCGACATGTTCATTCGAGTGAGGGATCGGGTCTCAGGTTAGACGAGGAGTGGGTTTCGATCACAAGATAGGTGCGGTAAATCGCGTAGTTTTTGGTACGAGGCCCTGTGGACGGTCTCGCTGGTACTGGAATTGAAGGAATCAGGTCGTTTCCTTGTGTGGTTCTCGAGATATCGCAGTTCTGTATTCGTGAACTTAAAGCAAAGTGTCTGTCAACGTTCGCCAACCCAAGCTACAGTCGACACCCTTATAACGCATACCCCTTCTGGGACCTCCACCACTTGTGATTGTAAATTTTGCTCCACAGTCTCAGCAAATAACTTGTAGTATGACTTTAGAACTACATATCATCCTGGGAAACCATACCCCGTCGGATTGATGGTTTGGCCGCTAGAGGCGCCAGAAGGTCATAAGGGTGTCGACTGTATAGCCACAAACACAGATGGTCAATGAGATCACGCTCGCCAAACATGTACCGCGAAGGCTGTTAACGCGACAACCGCGAATTTGAAAAGCTTGTACACGTCTAATACTCAGAGTCACCCAGTGATGCGTGGCGCGAGGGGCGACTGCATGTTTATACGGCTGAGCGAATACGAGTCCGCCATTCGAGCTCGTCGGGCGTCACGGGTGTGGTCATCAGTCCATCGCGCGGTGCGCATTGAGTGTCCGAGCGCCAGGGCCCGATTTCTGGGGTATCATCCCCTGTCGGTGTCCAGGGGAGCTGGTGATTTGGTAACTCGGCGAGTGCGAAGAGGCTGTATGGATGGGCATACTTGACCGACTTTCTCTGTAAGCCAGGGCCTGAAGAAACCCAAAGCAAGGCCCGGGGCCGCTGCAAGCCCGCCATATGGGCCTGAGGTCAGGCCCAGGCCAACTCTAACGGTCACAAGATTACGGGCGTCCACCCACATTCTCGATGGACATCATTGTGCTGACCGAGTTGGATATAGCCTTCGGGATAGTTACCCCATATTCTATCGCTGGAAGGGTGATAGCGGCGGGTGCCCTGGCGCGCAAGGATCGAGAATGAAGATGCTGTCCCCGCGCCAGGACGCGAACAGCACAGAAACTTTGCGGCCTTGAGTCAAGGTACGTTTCCGGATCAGGAGAAGAGCCAAAAGCTTATAAAAAGGGTCCAATATGATCAATAACTTCAGAGTACTCACCTCTACATACCAACGACATCTTCTCGATCATGTTCGCTCGTCTTACCTCTGCTTCCATTGCACTCGTTGCGATGATTGGTGCCGTCGCTGCTACCAGTAGTGTCTGCTCGCTTCCTTATCTGACATGCTGCACGACTGCCACGACTGTAAGTTGTGGTTTCGTTTCGTATGCTGTGAGCCATGCTGACGTACGTACGACCAGAGCCCTCAAGGCTACCAGGGAACAGGCTGTTGGGGTCTCACGTCCGAAGGGTGGTGTGGCAGTCCCTACTTCAAGCTCTGCTGCAATCATTTTGTGAGTAGTCAAACCTACGACTCGCATCTCTCCTGCAACGAGATGATCTGACTTGCGAAATGTACAGGATGTTTCCACTGACGTCGCAACCGGTTGCATGGAACCCCTCAAAGGCTGAGTACATGCCTACCTGAGTCTTGTGGAGAGGGATCAAGGTCGTGGAACGGATGTGGCTTGTTATTTTTCCGGGTGCTAGGTGATACGTAGGTTCTAAAGAGGCTGTCTCAGATCTTGTTGCGTCAAATTCGAGTAATGAAAATTGTGAAAATCAGGGTTTCGTCTGCGGTCCTAACTGACAACTTTGTCCAAGCGGAGCTTGATCACAGTAGTATGAGATGATCATATCCACTTGCCAAGGACGTGCCAAGGATCGGGGAAGTAACACGAATCGCGACGAAGATGAGCGCAATTGTCGCGTTAGTAAAGCTTGTAGGATTAGTTGGTGAACAAGGCTTTAGGAAATAAGACAATGCTGTGGGCTTCCTTCCTCGTCAGTGAAATTTGTCCACCAAGATGTGACCCGTACCCCCATACCGTCGACCATGCACGTTGCTAGACCCCCTTGTTGTGCCTCATTATATGGGAACCAATCGTAGCGGCACCTGCCCAGCCAGAGTGTTTCGCACCGTGTTCGATGTGCGAGATATCACAGTTCTATGTTCGACACCCAAGATGAAGGAAAGTGGTGGCAATGTCAACGTTTTTCGCACGCGCCAACCCAAATGAAAACAGCGATAGCCAAAACACAGGGAGATCGCGCTCACCGAAGAGTGAAGGCTGTTAACGCGAAAACAGCGACGTTGAAAAGCTTGTATAGATTCACCGAGTAACGCGTGTCACGAGGGCAAACTGCAGCTGAGCGAATATGAAATTTGTCCACCAAGATGGTGACCCGTATCCGCCCTATATGATACCGTCGACCTCCGAGTTCATGCACCCCCCTTGTTGCGGCTCACTATATGGGAACCAATCGTAGCGGCGTCCCGCGGCGCCTGTCAGCCCGAGTGTTTCGCACCGTGTTCGATGTATTCCTTGTCGGAGACTTTGAAAAGAAGCGGGCGATACGCCGTCTTTCCGGTTGGGGTCGAATGCTCATGATCTGCACGGCTCGGACGACAACGTACGTGGACAAACGGCCCCCGGCATCGGCGGGCGTTCCATTGGACATCAATGCTATGGGGGGTCCGACGGTCGGTTACGGGCCGGCCGGGTCATGTTTTGATGGCGGATGTGGGGTAGACGGAACCTGTGATGCATCGATTGATCCACTGTCAACGATCATATCGGATAGTACCGTCGATTGGCAAGGAGTCGTCCCGCGTCGTTCAAGCGGTCCAATATCTGTGGTGTGGAACTCGCAGCCTCATGTTACGGGGATCGGCGTGCGAAAGACGATGACGCAATGCTACCGAGGCGAACCAACCCCGAAATGGATTTCAGGGTCGCTACGCCCGCAATCGACCGGAGAGGAGTAAACGTTTACACGGATAAAGTTAGCTGCAGGGCGTACCGCAAACCTACATGGTAGTCCAACGGCTCTTTCGGAATCAAGCGAACCCTCTCATTCAAGTTGATTGATGGCCTCTAAGCAATCCCAAAAGTGTTTTACACTGCATGAGTTCCGGAGTTCCTTCATTGGATGGTCACGCCCAACTTGAGGACGACTTCTCCGGATCTGAGCCCCCAACCAGCATCCGAGCACAAGCACCAACATCCCAATCGTGATGGATTACAGCGAGATTACCACGTAACAGCGACTCATCTCAACAAAACTGACAAGCGACCGAACCCACGTACGTATGACCCGTGCGCTCGACACTGCCAGCGACTCGGATCTTGCCAACTTGGAGCGCACGTGTGGGCGCCAAGTTACCCCCAAATGTCATCGCACCGAACGCACGCACGTTCGGCCGTCACTACGAGCCCCCGCCCATCTCCAACAACGCTTCGATGCTCTTCCCGAGATCCCCGCCGTTCGCTTCGAGCACCATGTCGCGCACCTCGCCGTCCATGCTTGGGAATATCTGGGCAAGGGTACTGCGAGACGCAGCGCTGGCGTGCGCGTGCGCCCTGTCGATCTCCGCCTGTACAGCAGTCAAGTCAAGCGATGGCGTTGGCGTCCGCGAGATATGTTGTCCCTGCGAAGGTGGCTGCAAATGCTGAGGAAGCGGACTTGGATAAGAACCGGACCACGGGACAGATCCTGGTGCCTGAACGGCGCTAGGAACAACCTTTGCGGGCGTCGGTTTCAGTGTTCCGGACGTGTCCTCTACTGCGCCGACAGGCGATGGCGGGGTGCGTGATGGCCTGCGAACGCGGGGTTTATATGTTGTCTGGATGGGCGGCTTTGGGGGCTCCTGTCTAGCCTTGCCTCCCACGTTCCTAAATTGAGCAATCTGATCAGGATGCGCCCAGTGTCGTTCGGTTTGATTGTCTGACCCTTCCTGTGCCCGCTCTCTTCCAAGTTCAAACGGCGCGAATGGACCCGGAAGATAAGACATTTTCTCATCGAGGGCGTCGCTAAAAATACGACTGATTGCGCCGAGTGGCTTGGAGACCGCATCCCCGGTCTTTTGAAGCAGCCGGCGGGCATCTTCGCTTATACTCTGTGCCTGAGAGGGAACAGATAATGTCAGTAGCTGAGCGGACTCTTCTCCTGCGTGCGGAGAGGGGAGGGGGGATCTGATAGAAGGAAACGAGGATGTGGACGACGTCGGTGAAGAAGGTGACGAGGGAGGCAGGGACTGGATGGCTAGTTCAACGTTTCTATCCACCAGCAGTGAGGACGGAGGGGAACGTCACATCCAAGAATGCTCACCGCTCAAATTCCTGCTGGGTAATATTTGAAAGAGATGTATGGTCCATTGTCTCGATGAATTGAACTGCGCCCATCTACACCGGATCTGGCTTTAAATGGACTCTGGATTAGCCAAAACTATCCATACTCACGAGACTTGACAGGTAATAGCCCGCTTCGCTTTGCAGCTTGGCGGGGTTCCGGAAGCGATTTATGAATCTATCGCGATATACTTGTTAGTGAGCAATGAGCCAGAGTGGGAGAGCACGCATACTCCACGTTAGAAAGCAGGTGATGTGGATTTGCTTTGAGAACCACAAAAATGAGGACAGGGACAAACGAATCTGCTCCTCCGTCCTTTCGCAAGTGACGGAGAAGACCTTGTTGTTAAATCAGCCAGTAACTTACAGGTACAGTATAAAGACTAACCAAATATGACCTTGCAGCAATTGAGGATGCAGATCAATTTGTCCCTGGGTGCCTTGTAGTGGTTTACTTTACATAATTCTTTTGGGAGTGGTCAGGTGGATGGATGGAGATGGACGAAATGAAAGACCTTGTTGGGCGAATTCGAGAAACCCTGCGATGCCTGGTTCTTTAGTCTCTAGCTCCGGAATGTCAAGGTGAGAGGGATTCAGCCAGTGGAACAAACTAATTCTCTGTGCCAGTATTCGATCCCGTTCGAGATCGTCTGCAGTTATGGGTCGTGGAGGGGTTAGCAGGGGGAGGGCAGGGGTGAAGGTGCTGGAAGACGGAGTGAGAAGTGGCAAGGTGAGCGTGTCAGACGACGAACAAGTCGTAGAGCTTGTTCATGACAAGTTTCTCCATGCCTTCCATGGCATTGTCGAACTCGGGGTCGGAAGCGTTTCTCCAAACGTCTGATTCTCTCATCTTTGCTGCGATGAACTGGAGAGATGGGACGATTAGGGCGGATCAAGGGGCATCGCAAGACCGTACATTCAAGAAATCGTTGATGACCTTGACTTGATCGTTTACGGTGAATGTTCTCTTTGTGAAATTGCTGAGAAAGCTGCAAGATTGTTAGCGGGGCAAGGGCGGGAAGAGGGGGACTTGCGATCTGAGGTACTTTGCGACGGGTTCTGCGCCGCGGGACTTCATCTGGTCGAGAAACGATTGAAAGTCAAACTGGGTAGGGGGCGGTGTTGCGGATCGGGTGGTCGGCGCAGAGTGGGGGGAGGACTCGGGGGCTGCGGGTATCGGGTTTGCAGCGTCCATCGATAGCGGGCGGGCGATGGCGGCAAAGGAGGGGAAGGAGACGGAGGACTGCGGGGGCGGTGCATCTGCCCAGGGGTCGAGTGGGTCAGAGTCGTCGGTGTGGTCTGCCCAGGGATTAGGGCTTTCAACAGGCATGGCCGTCTCAACAGGAGTCTCCGTGCTCGGGTCTTGCTCTGCACGTGACCGTTCACTCAAACACATGTCTTTTTTTTTTTCTCTTTTTTTCTTCTTTGCTGTTGAACAGGGAGCTCGGTTTGAACAGCCCTTCTGAGACAGCGCTTCCCCGGATGATGGGAGCAGTGTGTCGCTGATTCTATTTGTGTTGCGCTCCTGGACCGGACCTTGTGCTGTCACCTCACACTCGTCCTTTTTTAATCTCCCTGCACACTCCGACGTCGTTCCCTTTCCCATACATACGCCAGGCTCTCCCTCTCCCCTCTCGCTTCAAAACAGGTCGATTCCCTCTCACGTGCCCCTCGACGCGCGCTCTCTCGCTGCAACTTCGGGTCAGCCATGGCTGCGTATCTTCCAGTCCTCCCCGGCTCAGTAAACACGATACCCGACGACTCCACACTCTCAGACCTCCCCCGCGGTCAGGTCGACTATCTCTCCCATGAATGGCGCGAAGAGGACGTTTGGCGCTCCTGGCGCAACATGACCCGTCTCAAGAACGAAATCGCCAACGGCGTCCGCCTCGAAAACGCCTCTTGGCGTACCTGGTGGAAGCAGAGGAATGGCCTCGGGACCGTTACCCCAGAGACACTCAACTGGTAAGTCCTGCTTTTCCGTCCCCCTTTCTGATCGTCGAGATCGTGGAGTCTCTCTTGATCTGTCCATCCGCATCCCATTTCATCTCGCGTTTCGGCACTTTCTTTCCGCCTTGTTTCGATTTTGAGCCTTGGCCCGACATCGCGACCGTGCTTTTCACCCGATGGGGATGTTCACCCTTGCACGCAGGCTCAAAGACTCTGATGTCACCTGGCTATACGGTCCTCTCCACACGGCAGATCCGACCCCCAAACCCTCTCCCAGCGCCGCTGCTGTGCTCGACCTCCCCTCCTCCCCCTCCCCCCCGCTCGACTGCGTGACTGCTGCCGTGCGCAAACCCATCCTCAAACACCGATCCATCTGCGAGCAGCTCACCTCGGAGTTCCCATTTTCCCCCGCCCTTAGCCCCCCAGATTCCGAGGAGGACGATGGGCCACAGATCTTGTCCGACGGCGGTGGTCCATGTTTGCCGCACAAACCGATTCGTCCGTCGCTGCTGCATACCAAGAGCGACACAAACATCACCCGCTTGGGCGCAGACCGCGCTTTTCGACGGGATTCTCCGCCTCGCGTGGCGCCGAATTTTGTGGGGGAGTTGCCACCCTCCAGTTTGCTCCAGTCCGAGTCACCGCCTTCTTCCGTGGTTCCCGGACAGAAACGTAAGCACATCAGCTTCAACACATTTGTAGAGCAGTGCATCGCCATCGACAAACCGAAAAAGAAGCGCCCACATTTCTCCACCTCAAATCCCCATTTGTCTAACCTAGATGACGACGGGTCAGCTTCAAATCCTACCTGCTATCTAGTACACTCATATCTACCCTTTTCAGCTATGACGAGGACTCGGAAGACGGCATCATCGACGAGGTGGACGAGATCCTCTTTGACGACGACCGCGACAACCACCCCGACCCATCCTATCCACAGATAACCCATCCCCATCCTCCCCACCATTCCCCGCCCCCCCACAACGTATCCCCGCCCTCCTCATCCACCTCGGAGGAGGAGGAGGACGATGATGATGACGTCCTTCAAATGCGTGTCCGCCATGCCGCCTCTGCTCCCTCTTCAATCCCTCGCTCCCCTACCCACTCCGCCTCGTCCACTTCGTCCTCGTCCTCTCACTCGCGGCCACCCAAGGCCCGATCTGCGTCTTACGCGCCCGTCGGTCGACGTGGGCATGGCAGCAACGGTTTCATCATGCGTTCCCAAAGCACAGACAAGGAATTGGTCACCATTGCCTTGATTGCCCCCACGATCCTCAAAACAAAGATGGACGACGATGACGAGCACTCACCCTACGCACTCCCACATACACATCTCCCCTCCTACACCCGTCGTGCTCGTGATCCTCATGGGAGTGACTGGTCCACGTATGGCGCACACGATTCTCCTGTGGAGCTCGTATACGTACCTCCGTCGTACGTGTACTCGGCGACAGAGGAGAGCGAGGACACGGTCGAAGAGAACAGAGGAGCATACGAGCCTAGCCTAATAGATCAGCCGCAGCTATTTGATCAGCCCATGGTGGCTTCGCCTCCCTTTGTGGCAGAAGTCCCGGTTGTCCAACAGGAGCACAATGTGGATTCGATTTATTCAAGTCAGCTTCTTGGCCCAGGTGTTGATCCCAAGATCGCTCGTATACCCCGGCGCGCACAGAGCGCTTCAACCGAACAGAGTCCGGCTGGTCCCGAAGTCATCGTCAGCCCTTCAGATGGTCTCCCAGACATCCCGCGGTCGAGGTCACGTTCGGGATCCCGAAGTAGGTCGCGGTCGCGGTCGCGTACCCCTTCTCCAAATGATGCGATGACTGCGTCAACCAATGTCGCTCCCTCGAGCTCGGCTACTGTTATTCCCCGTCCCAGTACACCTGCCCAGGCTACTGGCAGCACCTTTCTTGCTCCATCTGATTCCGCTCCTTCACGAGGCCGCACCGCGTCTTCCTCGTCATTGTCTTCTCAGGCACAGGTCGAACAACCCCGTGGCCGCAGTGCCACGCGCACACCGTCGTTTTCAGATCGGGAAAGTCTCAATGCGGGCAGTCCCGAAGGAAATGTTGGACTCGGCATAGGCAGTTTTGGTGTCAGAGATCGGGAACGTGATGTAAGAGGCGAGAAGGAGGGCGGACGGACCCCGGAGAGAGGCCGAGATCGGAGCACGCGAAGATCTGGCTCGCATTCGGGCTCTGGATCCAATTCCAGTTTGAGCCCCGATGATCCCCATGCGACTGCGCGCATTACCGTGGAGCGACACCAGCCGGAGCAACTACCTGTTCCTGAGGTGCGCCAGAAGTGCATTTCCGGATCATGTTCGTCCGGATCATCCGCGGCCACTGTCGTTCCCACCGCCCGCTCGCCCCCACGTCTCGTACTCGACGCCAAGCCGATTACTCAGACGAGCTACACTGAAGCGCCGTCCACATCGATACCCATTTCCCCCAGTTGCGCGCAAGAGGAACAGGAATTCATCTCGCGTCAACCTACACCCGCCAACTCGCCAGTTCTTCCCATGCACCCGCCATCTTCTCCCTCCAAGTCGTCTCCTCGCCCACCCATCGTTCGCCATGAACGGAGAACTTCTTCCGGTAGTTCTAGGAGCCCCACCCGAAACGGGTCCGACGACGGCCAGCAGGGTACCCTTGTTGGTCGTGCTGTCGAAATAATGTCCAACGCCAGCGCTTTCTTGGGTTCTTTTTGGCTCAATGGAGCTCCACCCGGCGTCCCAACCTCGTGATCTTTGGTGGTCATCGATGGCTTTTACTTATATCTTGGAATTATTGACCCTTGCTTGTCCCAGTGTTTGCTCGGCTTGTTGTCTTCATCGCATACATATTACCCCTTGGACTTTTTATTTTCTCTGGTCGGATCCCCGCGTGCAAGCGCTCTTAATCCACGTTGGAGTCGTCTTTCTTTTACGATACAAATTCAAAGTTTAATAGTGTCTTTGCGTCTACCCTCGTCCCTTTCTTTTCTCGCCCGTTGTTGGATGGGTGCTGGTAGCGCCGGATAACGCTCGTGTACATATCTGTTGTACCACTCGCCGTTCTCCCGATATCCTATTAGTCTCGACTAGTTTGCGCTCCATGTAATTGTAGATGACAATCCACCCAATCATTGGCTCTCTGACTCGGACAGTCAACATGCCCGTCCCAAAGGCCATCATCGAGCAAATAAAACAAATCATTCCACCCCTGAATGGGACCCTGCACAAAGGCCAGTCAGGTGCGTCGTCGTCCAGGTCGATGGGCTCGTGAGATCAAGACAGGCACGCAGGCAGGGTGGGAGTCCTAGGAGGGGCACTCGAGTTCGTCATCCCTCTTGATGCGATCCCACCACTCACGATGACATAGCTACACCGGCGCGCCGTTCTTTGCAGCCATGTCTGCGCTTCGCTTGGTATGTACAGAGAGGTGGGAAACACACGAGTCTGACTCGTGGGCGATCTAGGGCGCTGACCTCTCGCACGTCATTTGTGCGCCGACAGCGGCACAGGCGATCAAGTCGTATTCGCCCGACTTGATCGTCCATCCTATCCTCCGCGAAGATGCGTACGTCTTTGGCTTGTTCTCGCGATCGTCCACTGACGCCCACGCCCACGGCTCACAGTCCGCAAGACAAAGTAGAGGACGAGCTCGACGCCATCCTCGCACGGCTCCACGTCCTCGTCCTAGGCCCAGGCCTCGGCCGCGAAACCTACATGCAGCACTACGCCCGCACCGCGCTGACGCTCGCCCGTGTGCGCGCCATGTTCGTCGTGCTCGACGCGGACGCGCTGTGGGTGGTCGGGCAGGCGCTGGAGCTCGTGCATGGGTATCGGCGGGCGGTGATGACGCCGAACGTGGTCGAGTTTAAGCGGCTGTGTGAGCAGGTGGGGGTCGAGGAGGAGGAGGGGACGGAGAAGGCGGCGGCGGTGTCGAGGCTGCTTGGGGGGGTGGTCGTGTTGGAAAAGGGGGCGACGGACGTGATCGCGAGCGATACGACGGGGGACGAGGCGGATCTGCGTGCGAGCGGGATTCGGGCGGAGGAGGAGGAGGAGGAGGAGGAGGAGGAAAAGGTGAGAGAGGTGGTGGAGGTGGACGTCGAGGGCGGGTTGAAGCGGTGCGGGGGCCAGGGGGACGTGTTGAGCGGGTGTGTGGGCGCGATGCTGGCGTGGGGCAAGTGTTACGAGGAGGGGGCGTATGGGTGCGTGTGCGTTTCGCGTGTTTGGGGGTCGGCGCTGACGGACGTCGGTAGGGATCACGCGCTTCCGGTGTCGAGACTGCCCATCTTGGCCGCGATCGGTGGGAGTATCGTTACGCGTACGAGCAGCAGGATGGCGTTCCAGGTGGAGGGCCGTGGGCTGGTCACTCAGGACATGATACCACATCTGGGAAAGGCGTTCACAGAGATCTTTGGCGAGGACGTACGAAGGGGGAAACTCTAGATAAATCCCGGACTACTTCCGAAATGCAATACTACAACTTTCTTCGGGTATGGACGGGACTACGACGTCACGTGTGATGGAAGCATAAAAGCGGACGACCGGGCGTTTCGAGCTCGACCATTAACGATGGCTCATCAAGTCAAGGAAATACCCACCACGCCCTTTGACGGCCAGAAACCTGGCACGTCGGGGCTGAGAAAGAGGTCCGTACGCCCTCACCAGCGGTTCGAAATCCGTCTGACCAAACGGACCACAGGGTCAAGGTGTTCCAACAACCCGTACGCGACCGATTCCGTCAAGGGATCTCGCCCGCTCAAGCACCTTCTCTCTCTTCTTGTAGCACTACACCGAAAACTTTGTCCAGTCCATCTTTGACTCCATCCACGCACGGGGCACAACGCTCGTCATCGGCGGCGACGGCCGTTACTTTTCTCCAGAGACCGTCCAGACCATCCTCAAGATCGGGTCTGCCAACGGCGTGACAAGGTTCATCGTCGGCCAGGACTCGATCCTGTCCACCCCCGCCGCGTCCAACGTGATCCGAAAGTACAATGCCGACGGGGGTATCCTCCTCACGGCGAGCCACAACCCGGGCGGTCCCGACAACGACTTTGGAATCAAGTACAACGTGTCCAACGGGGGGCCTGCGCCCGAGAACGTGACGAACAAGATTTACGAGGTCACCAAGTCGATCAAGAGATACAAGGTCATCGAGGACGAGCCTGTACGTCGTTTACCTCGCTGCGGTCCGATACATGACCTCACGCCGCACGCCAGGTCGATCTCTCAAAGATTGGCGAGACGACGTACGGACCCTCTCAAGTGCAGATCATCGATTCCGTCGCCGATTACGTCATCTTGCTCAAGGAGATCTTTGATTTTGCCCTCATCAAAACGTTCCTCCAGAACAATGCAGAGTCGTTCCGCGTCCTGTTTGACGGTCTTCACGGCGTCACTGGTTCCTACGCGCGTGCTATTTTCATCGAGCAGCTCGGTCTTCCCGAGACTGCCATCCAGAACTGTGTCCCGTTGCCAGACTTTGGCGGGGGACACCCCGACCCGAACTTGACTTATGCGCATTCGCTCGTCGAGGTCGTGGAGAGAAACGGTATCCAGTTCGGTGCTGCGAGCGATGGTGATGGTGATCGAAACATGATCTACGGCAAGGGCGCGTTCGTCACTCCGTCAGACTCTGTCGCTATCATCGCGGACTGGGCACACGTCATTCCTTACTTCAAGAAGGGAGGTGTGAAAGGTCTGGCACGTAGCATGCCGACTAGCAAGGCCATCGATCTGGTTGCACAGAAAAAGGGCCTCGAATATTTCGAGGTGCCCACGGGTAGGTCATTTAGCTGGCATACACTCGCCTGATTTACGGAATCCTCTCGTAGGGTGGAAGTTCTTTGGAAACTTGATGGACGCCGGACGCCTCTCCATTTGCGGAGAGGAATCTTTCGGAACAGGCTCAGACCATATCCGTGAAAAGGACGGACTGTGGGCAATTGTCGGCAAGTACGACCCGTTCCGTGTTTCGGCGATAGCTTACATCAGGACCGGAAGCGTGGCTGAACATTCTTGCGGCCGCCAACAAGGAATCTCCTAACAAGCTCATTGGCATTAATGAACTTCTCCAGAAGCACTATGCCGTCTACGGCCGTTCATTCTTCAGCCGCTATGATTACGAAGAAGTGTCCTCGGAGGGTGCAAACAAGTTGGTCGCGCATCTGAACGAAGCCATCAAGACCTCCTCGTTCGCAAACACGACCCATTGCTCAAAGAGCACCGGCCAAGATTATAAGATCGCCTCTGTTTCGAACTTTTCGTACACCGATCCCATCGACAAGAGCGTCAGCACGAACCAGGGCCAGGTCGTGTTGTTCGATGACGGCTCGAGAGTGGTGTTCCGACTCAGCGGTACGGGCAGCGCGGGGGCCACGGTCAGGCTGTACGTCGAGCGATACGTCGGACCGGATGCGGGGGAGAAAGAGCTAAGCAGGGACACTGCGGAGGGTCTCAAGGGCCTGATCGAAGTGGCATTAGATATTGCGAAGCTCAAGGAATTCCTGCAACGGAATGAACCTACAGTTATTACGGTACGTCCTCGCCAGTCGTTGCCGCCGAATCACCGACTGACGATGTGGGTTAGTAAGTACTTGATACAAGAATGGGCGTGTCCTTGTGGATACTTGATTTGTACGATGGGATGGTGCAATAGAAGTTCGTTGTTTGTCGTGTGGGGAGGTGGAATCTCCGACAAATCACCATCGGACAGATGGGTATACATAGTTCCCTACTTTCTGCCCAATTTGGCCTCCAGTTAGATCTGCAACCCTGGAGTTCAGGGACGCCGAGGATATTTGCTTACACTGCGTTGGTACCATGCCAACGCAGAACAGACGAATACACAACGAGTGCTACTGTACCTTGATGGCATTGGAGCTGCGGGCGTTATGCCCGCCCCGGGAATGAGGTATTTGCGGGCACAAGTCTGCATATCTGCAACCTTGGGGATCGAATCGAGTCGGTGATCCGATGCCATGTTTGCAGAGTCTCCGCGAGGAAAAAGGTCATGGCGGAAGAAGAAACGACTGTCTTGAGGTTCCTGCGAATCTTTTATCTGCCCAAGGTAAGATCATGACTGAACTAGGATCTTGATCTTGGCGCGCACAGCTGGAAAGGTAGCCCGATGTATCCGCCGACCACCTGCAAAGGCACTGCATTTATATTAAGCATATGTATATGAGGGTGACGGTGATGTCATACGCCGTGGATTTTAGTTCATAACCGTCGTCCAACGGCGCAACCTGAGCGTGACGTCTGATGGCCTCAGGAGCCCACGCCTTGTCTTATCTGTGCATGTGGATGGGAAGATCGCGGTCAGTAGTGCGGCTATAAGAACTTGAATAGCGAGATGAACTCACCGCGTGGTACCAGCTGGACTGAGTAAGTACCATCTCAGGCTAGGCCGAATTTTTCTAGGTGGCGCTGAACTGAATAGAGCTAACACAAAAAACTGAGTGGCAGAACCCCGTGACAACTGGCAACGAGAGCGACTGTCAGTGTGAGTAGACGGCGTCGCTTGCTGTCAGCGATAGAGCATGCTTCCAATAGCATATTGAAGTAGCGGCGCTCTCTAGGTGGGCGTAAGTGACCTTGTAGGGTTAAGTTGGTCTCCACTTACGAAGTTTCTTTTGTTTGTTTGTTCAACTACTCCACTCATAAACAAAAATTCTTTGGGGTCAAATGATCCACACGTTCCGAGTCGGCCTGGAGTTTTGCAGCTAGCTGGAAAGAGAATGTCACGCGTCTCCTACATCTTCTGGCAGGGGCATTCGGGGCTACCTGGCCACTCGGAATGGCTATTATTGGTACTAGCAGAGTTGTCAATGGCGACTTCAAGTGCATTTGCCGGAAAGGTACGCCGCGGAACGAACGAACGATCCGGTCATCAAACATTGCCTCAGTGCCTGCAAACATGATCATGATGGCACACTTGGCTCAGTCTCCCATTAGGCAGACTAAAGAGTCCGAGGAAGGTGGTCGTTCCTTCTTCATGGCCTGAACGCCTTGATGAAGACTATGGGGTACCCCAACTAGTTTGGCCGAGCCAGCATGCTGCCACATGATGCAGGCGAATACGTTACCGAATTAAAGATTATCCGAATCATGTAAGTATGTATTGTTTCCTCTCTCCCGTTTGTTCCGCACCCTATTCTTATTTCATCGATTCCATATATAATGACCCCGAGCATCAATTTCCAAACGATGTGCCGAATAGCATCGATTCGCGACAGGTTCGGATACAGCGCGCGGGGGGGTTCATAGAAAGTCAATATAAATGGGACCCGATTTCCTTTCTGATCCCCTCATTCTTCCCCAGAACCCAGTGTCCTTCTCCTAGGATCGTTCTTTGCTTCATCGACGAGCCTTCCGATGTACGCTCTGCTCGTTAGCCTTTTGACCGCGATTTCGTTGGGCACTGTGGTGAGTACTCAGAGCGTCGCGTCCAGATCTCACGACGAAGTTGCCCGCCAGAGTTCGGCCAAGACATATGCGGTCAAAGACTGGTATCAGGGTACGGGGTTCTTCACGTGTGTATATGTTTGGCTTGTACCTTGTCACCCGCGATCTGACCCTCTCTAGAGGATGGTGGTTCATGACTGGCGCAGATCCCACGGGTGGCAACGTGAATTTCCTGAGCATGACTGATGCAACGTCCAAGGGGCTTGCGTATGTGAACACGAATAACGCCCTTGTCCTTGCTGTAGACTCCACGAGTACCGTTTCCGCTGGCGGATACCGCAACTCGTGAGACGCTGCGTTCCCTTGACCGCGTGCTGATGGATTGATAAACATCGACAGTGTCCGCATCACGTCGAACAATGTCTACACAGGTGGTCTGTTTATCCTGGATGCGGTCGCAATGCCGGTTGGTTGTGGCACATGGCCCAGCTTTTGGGTTCGTCGTTTATCCCCAGTAGTTTGGATGAACCACACGGCTGAATCTCTGCTGACTGCAGACCAATGGACCTAACTGGCCTCTGGCTGGAGAGATCGATATCGTGGAGGGCATCAACAATCAACCAAACAATCAGATGACGCTCCACAGTGGGACGTCGCATGCCTGCACCCTCAACACCAAGGGAACGTTCACTGGTCAAGTCCTCAACTCGCAATGCTATAGCACACAAACTGCCGACGCAGGATGTTCTATCCTCGACACCGCCACGACTTCGTTTGCTTATGGGTTTAACGCTGCTCAAGGCGGTGTCTTTGCGTTTCTGTGGGACACATCGGCCGGCATGTCAATGTGGCACTTTACCCGCACCAACATTCCTGCTGATATCACCAACAAAGCGCCCACGCCCACAAATTGGGGTACGCCAGCAGGTGCTTGGAGTTCTGCGACGTGCGATATCATTGACAATTTCTACAATCACTCGATGGTCATTGATACCACTATCTGTGGGGGCTGGGCTGGTGGTGCTTATGGTGCTTCTGGCTGCCCCGGGACATGTTCTGAGATGGTTGCAAACGCGTCCAACTTTGCCAGTGAGTTGATCGATCAGTGTCGCGTAGTCCTCTTTGCTGACGTTCGTCCATTTAGACGCCAAATGGGTGATCAACTACGTCGCCGTGTACGAATGAGCAACCGTACTGTCGCATGTAGGTCGCGCGTCCGATCTATACCCTCCATTAATACCACATGGAATATCGTGAGACAGTCATTGCACTGCAACATCATACCCTTATATTGTGACTCAGGAGTCTACAGTCTTTTTTATCCGTCGTTACTTCGTGCTTCAGGATCTGTGTTGAGGCACTCGCATGTTAGCTACGCAATCGTCCCCGGTGTACAACAGAGTGCAATGCAGAAATAAAATAATTGCTGTGATAGGAATGACGCCCGTGAACGGCGGAGTCGTGAGGAACATTTAAGTAGGTAGGCGTTGAAACCCCCAGGTAGCTGCAAGGCACGGGGGGACTAGAAACGGAAGTGGGATGACAAGCGGGCAAGGTCCGATTGGGATTGAATTACCATGCCCCATGGCTGTAATTTCCGTCCAGCCTTCTATGTAGACGGCGGGAAAGAAAGGGGGGATGGGAGATCCCGCCAGCGAGAACCTTCATTCCCGATGCCAGAGCGAGGGACACTGCATTCTGGCACTGCGAACGCGCGGCTTTCGCGTGGCAAACCGGGAGTGTAGGTTAGGTGAAAAAAATGGGGAACTGTGGCCCGCGTGCGACGCCACAACGATTCAGGGCACTCACCTGACGGGTATAATATCGCACCGCACTCCATCCAATCTTGGATGGACCCAGGGCGAGTTTGCAAGTTCCAGCCTCCGGGGAGGGCGTTTGAGTGGTGGTTAGGCGGAAGGCGATACAGGAGGGAGGGGCATGCTCGAAATCGTCGAAGTGACGTATCGAGGCGTCGCTGGTACTTAGTCGCGACAAGCACGCGGGTTCCGAGACTTTCGTTTCTCCGCAGCGTCCATACCTCAGTCGTTGCTTCGTCGTATGGAATCGTTGCGAAGGGCGTCGACGGGGAAGTCGCAGATTAACGATGCCGCACGACCCTGGGCACCGCAAGGAGTGTATTCGGCCGGGGGAAGTGAGGGTGAGATGGAAGGGAAAGGGAAATCCAGGGGTTGATACCCGAGATGAAGATGCTTCGTGTTTCAGCCTAGATCCATCTCCATGACAAGTTTATCACGATCAAGTTGTCGTAGTAAGATCATCACTGGAACCAGGGGTGTTGGAAACGTCGTAGCCACTTGCAAAGCTCCGTCATGATGAACTCGACTGAGTGACATTTCGCACAGTTTGGTTACGGTGACGACGAAGTTGTGAGATAAATCCGAACTTGAAGGTGAATCCTTATTTACCCCCTCGCGCAGTGACTAGTGATGAAAGATAGCATCTGAATCAGTTGGTGGCCACACTAACGAAGGAGTCACATACAAATTTTATTCCTGCTAACTGTAGAAGCATGGAGGAGTTTAAGAGTTATCGTAAGGTGGGAGAAATCCGATATGTAACGATAGGCAAAGATGCAGAGAAAGAGTGGACATGACCTTGACGTCCGATTGGTTTGCAAATGACGTAGAGACCACAGAAATGCAGCACGAACACTGGACCACGCCGGTATGATCAGGGTTGGGTTCCCATAATTAAAGTTAAGCCAAGACTTCCCACGGGCGCCGTCTTCCCAACATTCTTGCATTGCAAACCTGTCCGAATACCCACCAGAAGATACACAGAACTCCATCATGATCATGATTGCGAATTTTCGCACAGCTTGGCTAATGCGACGAAAAAGGGAAAGAATCCTGTGATCCACCAGCCGTGTTATCGCATGGACGTGCTGCTACTATGTTCAGAGCGAAGAAGAAGATCTTGGGTATGGTCCGGGCTGTTCTGAAGATAAGCGCGTGCTAACCTTAGCAGGTCCTGACCCGGATAAGGTACCTGATGGACCCACAACAACACGGTTTGGGCTTGAATGATGAATTTCGGATATACCTGGCTTTGCAGTGAAAATACACTTTGTGGTCAAAGCTATACGGCCCGTGGATTGTCGGGTAATGGAACCTCATTGTAGTACGTTTTCTGTTTTCGCTACGCGACTCCATTTCGTGATGGCACAATGACGTTCATTCCCATTATAAGATATTAATGGCACAAGGCAAGCGGTGCCCGTGACCACACGGTCCACACCACCCACAATACACCGTAGTGACCGCACTGCGCAGTCGTGTTCTTTCGTATAAGTGGCGTCCGGGTTCATTTTTGGTTTCCCCGTTCCTCCACCCTCTGTCTTTCATCCAGACCCATTCCTTTCATCGTTGACAGGGATTACGATGCACGCTCTTTTCGTTAGCCTTTTAGCCACTATTCCGTTCGGCACCCTGGTTGGTGCTCATAAAACCGTGTCAAGATCTCGCCACCGCAACGTCGCCCGTCAAAGTACCAACAAGACATACGTCCTCGAAGACTTTTATCAAGCTGACGATTTTTTCTCGTATGTATCTGTTCCGCATGTGCCAGGCCACGTGCGATCTGACCCTCTCCAGACAATGGACATTCTTTACTGGCGCAGACCCTACGAGTGGTAATGTGGATTACCTGAGCGTGAATGATGCGACGTCCCAAGGGCTTGCGTATGTGGACGATTGCGATAACTCGACTGTCCTCGCCGTCGACTCCACGAGTACCGTTTCCGCTGGCGGAAACCGCAAATCGTGAGACTTTGCGCTCGCTGCGCCACGAGTGACTGACCAACATTGACAGTGTTCGCATCACATCGAATAAAAATTACACCGGTGGTTTGTTTATTCTGGATGCCGCCGCTATGCCGGTTGGTTGTGGCACATGGCCTAGCTTTTGGGTTCGTTGTTTATCCATGGTTTGGGTAAACCACAGAGCTGAATCTCTATTGAATGTAGACCGATGGACCTAACTGGCCTTTGGCCGGGGAGATCGATATCGTGGAGGGCGTCAACAATCAGGCTAGCAACCAGATGACTCTTCACAGTGGGACATCGAATGCTTGTACGCTCACCCAGGCGGCCACTGGCAACGGCACGCTTAGCTCGTACACTGGCAACACCCTTGGCACGAATTGCTACAGCACAGCGACTGCTGATGCTGGGTGTGGCATCTCTGACACTAATCCTACCTCGTTCGGTTATGGGTTTAACAATGCCCAGGGAGGTGTCTACGCGCTTCTATGGGACTCGACCACCGGCATGTCAATCTGGCACTTTACTCGCGCAGACATTCCTGTGGATATCACCAACCAGACGCCCATGCCCGCAAACTGGGGTACGCCAGCAGGATCCTGGAGTTCTCAGACGTGCAATATTGCCGCCAATTTCTACGAACACTCGATGGTTATTGATACCACCATCTGTGGGGGGTGGGCTGGATCTGCTTATAGTAGTTCTGGCTGCCCCGGGACTTGTTCTGACATGGTTGCGAACGCGACCAACTTTGTCGGTGAGTTGGTCGACCTTTGTTCAGTTGTGCTCTTTGCTCAAGCCACTTAGATGCGAAATGGATAATCAACTACATTGCCGTCTACCAATAAACAATTGGTTCCCATGTACAATAATACCGCATAGTTACCCATCGCATTTATCTTTATTACCAGCTTCGCCGTTCAGTGTTCGAGTTGAAGCACTTGCATGTATGCTATCTAGACATGAATATATTCCCGCTGAGATCGAAAAGGGGAGAACTTCCTACTACAGTACCCAATGTCCAACCATCGCATTTGTCTTTATTACAACACTCTGATGGCGGCTTCAGTATACTCAGGGGTTCAAAAGATCGTCGACTACTGAAGTCATTCCGAAGTGTGAGAATTCTTACGCGCCCGAGTGAGCAACTCTCGTTGTTCTGCTTTCTCGATACAACTACAACTCGGCAATGTTTGTACTGTTACTTCTGTCACGGTCCTGCCAGTGCTACTGTAAACGGCTACTGACTACTTTTATAAAGGGTTGATAATAATCTCTCCCCATACATCCGGGATGACGTTCACGAGGGAGAGCAATGCATGGTACTCCGGTATATGTTGGAATGTGCTTCGGAGAACACAGCTTCCCGCGATTCGTCGAGCTTACTGAAGCAATGCCTCCAGAAAGTTCTACCCATTTGTAATGGGCAAGGCATCCAGGACGACCAAAACCTATCTAGCAAAGTCAAGACGGCTCTCAAGGAATAGTAAGCATCACGACGCTACCATGCTATGCTTGTGTTGGACGATCGGTGCTGACATTTCGTACCAGCGTCGTGGCATCGAGTGAGGGAGATATGTATCGACCGTTCGTTGACGCGTCCGCCGCTGCGCTCGACGCTCTCCGAAATCTGAAGATCGAGGGCATGCGCGATCCTGCCGCTGAGGTGGATATGCGATTTCACATAAGCGATGCGGCAGTTGACCATCAAAGTCATCATGCCGGTGGGGAGGAGCCAGTGCGCAAGCCCGGCGTAATCATTCTTCCGTCCATGAAGAAATTCGAAGCAGCCAAAGATTTTCACCGTGAGGATGGAGAGTGGAACAAGGCCGCCGAGGATTACAATGATGCAAAGCTTCCCGAGTGGAAAGACATGCTCGGTGTTGTCGAGTTCAAACGACGTCTGGGGAAATGCATTGACGCGTCTCCCGACAAGTACGATGTGTTACCTTACAAACCGATCAAGCCCGAATTCTCGACGAACTCTGATGAAAGTGACACCAACGTGGATGATCCTATGGTGGGCTCGCTTGACGGCCCTCCATCTGACCAAACAGGAACCTCGAAACAAGGGCCATGTAAGTAATGGCACTGCACCAGGATCAACTAAATATGACATAGAAAGCATTCTACAGTGCTGCAATGTTGACCGCCAACGCCGCCATCAACCACGTAATTGGTTTTACTGTCTGCGGTAAGTATCCTCTTTGCGAAAATAATAGTATGTCTGATGGCACTTTAGACGACGTCATCTGGACCTGGTTTTATGACCACTTGGGCATCATCGGTGGGGAGGGCATCAATTTCGTTCAAGATCTCCCCCGCTTCATGGTATTGCTATACGCGCTCCAGCGTTTCCGAATGAAGGAATGGGGTCGAATGCCGGAATTCACAGTGCACGAAAGCGGAAAAACAACTGAAGCCGTCATTTTCAAATTGCAGCTGGACGCTGGGCAGCAGCGGGTTGTCCTGCCAGCTGGGCGTGGGACGGATGTTAGGGACGTCACTCTCGAGGACCCCGTTTCTGTTTCCACAGCTATCCTGAGGAAGGGACTCGGCGTCAACAGTGCTAATGTAGGTGGTCGGACGCACTACCGACTCGTCGTATGTCGGGAGCTTCGACCTCTCGATGAGATCGATGGTCCTGAAGCCAGGAGTGTATGGTTGCGATCCATTTGCAGTACGTCTGCTATGTCTGGCCGTCATCGTAGGGTTCTAAAGCCAGCCTTTTCTCAGTTCACCGCGAAGCGTGGAAGGCGGGTTTCCATCATCGAGATATCTGCCCAACAAACCTGACGTACTTTCGACACAACGGCGAAGCGGTAGGCGTGTTGACCGATTGGAAAAGCGGGGCAGGGTTGGGATACTGTTAAGTCTATGTCGTCATGACGTGGATCTCTTGCCAGTACAAGGACGGTGCTTTCGTAAAACGCTTCCCTACTGAATGGGCTGAAGTCGATGCCACTCGGTGTGCTGCAATGAAAGCAAATATTCTGCGGGAGCCTCAAAAACCTTGCAAAATTGACGACCGCGTTCCCACTCGCTCTTACGGTTCTCCGACAACTATTGATTAGATCAAGGTCGACTGGGAACTTGCTTGGAGAGAATTAAAGGATCCGTGACTGCAAGAATGCGTAGCACCAGTTCCTAGGAAGAAGCAAATGAGAAACCTGAGAGTTTTATATTCCAGAAATTCCGAGAGACAATTTATGCTGAAATCGAACTGCTGAAGATAAGAACTCGGAGAGCAAGAACAGGCGATGGCGATAATAATAGAACCCTCACGTTATCTAGGGATGAATATATTCCCGCTGAGATCAAAAAGGACGAGAAAGAAAGGAGAGAAATTCCCACCCGACGTTTACTCGTGTCCCTCTCCACCCAAATTCCCGGATGGATTCCCAGCCGCCGCCTGACGCAGCACCGATCCCGGTTTCCGACATCACAACGACACCATGGCCCAGAAGAGCGCTCAAGGTTTGCCGAGAGTCCTTTGTCGAGATCTAAATGTCCGCTGACCACCTGCGATCCCAAGGCCTGTGCGAGTTGCAGGTAATGTCCTCTCTCATGCCGCGAAGCCTCTCGCCGACGCCCTCTCCATCAGACGCGATAAAATTCGCTGCGACGGTGTAAAGTAGGCAGTCCGCGTGTTCGTACGCATCGCGTCGTGATTGAGTCGCTGTTCTCCTTATCGCTAGGCCCTGTGGCGCATGTGTAAAGAAAGGGTACACCATCGATCAATGCATCGACGGATGCGAGAGTTGTCGCAAAGCGCGCGTGCGTTGCGAAGGTGGCAAACCATGTCAGCGATGTCGACAACTGGATCAAGAGTGTGTGGAGGAGCAGGTCACGACGGGGATGCGCTCCGATGTGGTTCCGCCCGTGCTAGTCCTTCGGACTCGCCAAAAGAACGAGCGGGCCAAGTTGGCTTGTCAGAATTGTCGGCGCGATAATAAAAAGGTGCATCGTTTCTCTTTGTGCGTCTTGATCTGGATCGCTGGAGATTTTTTCTTTTAGTGTGACGATCAACGGCCTTGTTCGCGGTGTGTTGCGCGGGGCGAAGAGTGTATTCATGTCGGACGGGGACCGAAGCTCGTCAAGTTGCGTTGCGAAGGATGTCGACAGGAGAATAGCAAATGCGAGGACGCTAGGCCCTGCAAGCAGTGCATCGACCAAGGGAGAGAGTGCGTGAGCGTACAGAGGAAGGGAAGAGGTCACGGAACGCGGGTGAAAGCGGTCAGCTCGTTCTGTCGTTTTGATTTCTGATTGATGTGACTTAAATTACTGCAGGCGTGTGCGGCATGCAGGTGAGGATTCCGATGGCCGCTTTGATGAACCTTGTCTCATCTAGATCCAGGCGCGATAAAGTACGTTGTGATGGAGTTAGGTAACGTGGCTGCCACCCTTGATAATGCGTCATCTGATAACCTTCTGCATCAGGCCATGCACGACTTGCGTTCGAAAAGGGTATCAGTGTGTCGACCGTGTCTGTGCTACATGCGTACAGCAGGGGCACGAGGGTGAATGCCCCCATCGACCTATCCAGGAGGCAGATACCTCCGACGGGGGCTCAGGTAGCCAGCCGACCCCCACAGAAACGACCACTGGCATCCAGCATCCTTATATCCAGAACAATCCGCCATTTCCTATGCCTCCACATCCGTCTCAGGCGGGCATGTTTCCTTCTCATGTGTATGGGCCGTCTCCATACCACATGCTCGCAACACAGCATCCCATTCATGGTCCCGGCGAGGGCTCGTCAACGGGTTACCCACGCGCTCCGTATTACCCAGTCATCGATCCTCAGATTGCCCTTCCACAGCCCAATATATCATCTGAGCGGTATGACCCATCCTCTGCACAGGCTGGTGCCTCGAGTGGTTCCTCGTAAGCAGGACGCTAGTGCACCTCCTCTCGCTTCGTGGTACGACTCTTTATTGTTCGTTTTCATGGAGCCATTATGCATTCTTTGTATTGTAGGCGTTTCGGTTGACTGTACTGTTGTGATAGAAGCAGCTCGCCTTGTATTTTGTACCTTGCACGGATAACGATCGAGTTAGGCCATATTTGGACATGTCGTGATGGTATGTGCGAGTGTGGGCGCAGACATTGTCCACATTTGGCCCACGGATAGGACTTGATTGTCCTTGTCCTCCATCTCCTGTATATCCCCCCGCACCTATCCTGACCTCATACATTCCTTATCATGAGCAATCGCGCGTCGTCGCCCGCACCAATACTCGTTCCTAAAGAAGAGTGAGTATGTGCCTAGCTGGTTGCATGCTCGGCTCGAACATACTACACAAGACAGAAACCCGACACAGATGTCCGAGTAAAAGAAGAATCACCAAGTCCGCGGTCGCCATCAGCCAGCGTCGCACAAAATTCAGAGGCACCATCGTCTTCCCCGAGCAGATCGACCCGCAGGCATATGACGGTCGCACAGAGAC
Organism: Xerocomellus chrysenteron; assembly: GCA_038093415.1. Classification (NCBI taxonomy): domain Eukaryota; kingdom Fungi; phylum Basidiomycota; class Agaricomycetes; order Boletales; family Boletaceae; genus Xerocomellus; species Xerocomellus chrysenteron. Next base: position 6,467 of record JBBPSD010000128.1, on the reverse strand, counting down.
GAGCCCTTCTCCGGCATGATCCACTGGTCCAGGAAGCGGAGGCTCACAGGGTCCATTGTCGGGCTTGTCAGAAATGGATCAAGCTCGCGCCGAATATCGAATATGCCCCGGGAAACTGGAAAGCCCACAAGCAGCGATGTCCTGGTTCCCCGTCTGCCCCTCTACCTGTCCGTCGGACACCATCTAAGCCTATTTTTAGCCCTAGTAGCAGGGTTGCTACTGCTGAACGAAAGATTGTCTTGTTGAACGATCCACAGGTCAAGGTCTTTGCACCGGGACACGTGCAATGTGGTAGCTGCAAGACGGTGGTGATATTGGAGGGCGAGGTGGACTACGAGCTGACTAAATGGACTGAACACAAGGAGAAATGTATACCGTCAGTGCTTCTAACGAGTTATACACTGGGTCCTAATTTACGACGACAGAGTGACCCCTGCACCGATCACCCCACAGGGATCCAAACCACGCGTGTTCCCACCACCTTCCACTTCGAGCACCCATTCCCAGGTTTCAGGCAGGTCGGCACGATCACCCACGCCTGCGGCCGAGGGCTCGAGTAGCAATTCGACGGAGACAGCTGTGGTCACTGAGAGCTCGCCAGCTGCCGTGAAAGTCGGGGTGAAGCGGGACCGTGAGGAAGATGAAGACGAGGTGGCGGTTGATGAGCGCCCGACAAATCGGCCACGGATAACGTCCAAGCCTCCCGAGGAGCCGAGTGTGTTCGGGTGGATGATGCAGCCGCTGAAAGAGTTTGCGCGTGGGTTCCGAGAGGGGTTAGGCTCTACGTAAAGTGTTGTAGAATGGATTCTGAGTGTATATACGCGTCTCGACCTGCCTGACCACTTGCGTGCGGTATGCGGGGTTCGGGTGTTTCCGAGGGTACGACTCGCTCGCCTGTGTTTTTGTTTTTGTTGCGTGCGTTTTTTCTGTTCGTTGCAAACTGCTTGGTTCGTGGGGGGTCATACTAACACGTAAAGTCTCTCCGGCGTCCCTCCCTCGCCCTCTCCTGACCGTCCCCTTTTCCAGTATCTAATTCCCCCACTCCACAACTGGACTTCTTGCATACACATGTGGGCCGTTTCCTGGCAGTAGCCATACATCCGCTCATCGGGGATACACTCTAGGGACGATTCTCTAATGAAAGTCCTCACAACGTGGGTATCATTCCCTCTCCTTTACCCCCGCACTAACCCATGACCGCAGCGGTTCGGACGCCCCACCCCGGACTCCCGCTGAACTCGCCCGAGAAAAGAAGTTGCGGGACGATCCCATGGCGGACGTACACGGCCCACTTTTCGTCACCTGCAAGCGATGTGGCGCCCGAATCAAGCTTTCCCCAAAAAGCTCGTATGACCCGTTTCACTGGATGAAACATCGAGAGCGGTGTCTTCGCAAACCCGTTGGCGTGGCTCGCGTCGCTCGGCGAACACCGAAAGACATCGTAAGTGCATAGATGCTTGCGAAAGCCTTTGATCGGGGCCTGACTCGGTTTGCCGCAAGTACACGTCCCCAGCTAAAAAATCACCCACTTCGTCCTCCAATACCGACGGCGACAACGCGACACCGCCTCCGCTCACACCCGACGACGATCGTCCCGCTGCCTCTGATGTCTTCAGAGAGCGATCTCTCTCTCCGAATATCGATGACCTCGATCTGTCTACCAAGCCTGTTGTACGTGAACTCGACTCTACGTTTCTCGATTACCTACATCGCTCTCAACGTCCTTTACCAAAGCATGTTCCCCTCGTCGAACGCTGGCAAACTTGGAATTGGTCCGAACTCAGATCTCCCACGTGGATATCCGACAGTCATTTCGCGTCCGCCTCTGATGACCAGGAGGACTGTGATGACGATCACGATGATTCCCTCCTCGACCCCGTAGAATTGCGTTATCCGGCACGTCGCTTCACTCTCCATCCGGGTACGCGCAAACAAGACACCCCCTCGTTATCTGCATAAGCTACCATCTTGTATTATCCACCACCGCCATCTCCAGGTGCTATCGTTTTCGCTCTGTTGCTACTCCTCGCATCCGTCCTACTCTACAGCACGCATAACTTTCCATATCTCTCAGTCACTGACAGCATTCCTTTTGTAATCATCTTCACACATCTTCAGTCTACCTAGTTTTGCATCAAATATCTACTCATAACCATAACTTGTATATACCAGGAGGATGGTTTATACGTTCGCTCGGACATGGGCAATAATCTATTTCTATGGCACTTTCTATTATCTATCAATAGCACAACCCTCAATTACGAGTACCCTTTTTGCTCTCCGTCACTGTCGTCCAACGGAGGCTTATGAATCCCATTGTTTAGCAGGCTGACGATGACAGGATCGACATTGGCGCGACTGCCCCTGGAAGACGATGCTCAACGTGGTACCGGAATAACTACTCCTGGACGAAACACGTACAGTACGGCTCTGACAGCATCGCGCATCACGCGCGATGTTGCGATCTCTATCTTGTCGATCCCCGAAAGTCCGTCCGCGCGCGTCGGACCGACGTTGAGAAGTAACACCGGTTTCCCGAGTTTGAGCGCGTGTTTGACCAGCCTGTCGGACAACGTGGTTTCTTCATGGTGCGATCCTAGGATTAAAATATCACTCACCGGTAAGCTGAAAACGTCGCGAGGGTCGTCCCGATCAGAAATAGCTTGTCTGATTGTTCTATATCACGAAGCCTGGAGAGCCGGGGAGGGATGTTGTTGGTCTGGGTGCTCGGCAAGAACGGACGACTCACGCGCGTTCCTTGATGGTTTGGGGTATCGATTCGCCAAAGAAAATGACTTCTGGTTTTTGCTTTGAAAGGCGTTAGAAAGGCGTGCAGACACGTCGCGGTCGGAAAGCAGAAAGCCTCGTACGTTCGTGTTATGTCGGCCTTGTGCCAAACATGCCAAGCATTCTGGAACGACGAAATCGTCATACGAAACGCCTTCCAACTCGACCTACATATCCCGTCAAATGTCGTTTTTGCAAGCCTCGTTTCGATACAAACATCACCGTCTGGATTCGTCCGAGGTTTCTTTCCAGTCGCTTCGAGTTCGTCCACGAACGCCTTCCACTTGGGATTGCTGGCGGACAACCGGTCCTGAAATACGTCTCTACCGATGACATGGCCGAATTGACAATGTACTCTCTACCGCCTGTCAGAATTTTTCCGAGCGTGCGGGACCGTGAGACTGACATGCAGGGTTCCGTGAAGCTCGAGGATGCGCTCGTCCATGTGCGCGTCGTCCCAATGGTGGGCGATGGCTTTGCGGTGAAGACCGTCCACGTTTTGGGTGACTGTTTTGTGGATGTGGCCGGCGTGTTGGAGGGCGGCGAGGGCGTAGTGGGTGGTGTTCGGTTGTGTGTCTCGGACGGGCGGATAGCCGAGGTATGAACGAAGCCTGTGACGAGATGTTACATGTTTGCTACGGCCGTGCGTGGAGGCACTTGGATGCGTACCAGTAACGCTGTCTGAACCGACGTGAGTGACGCTTCGAGAACGGGGGGGAAAGACGACAGAGACGAATACATGCCTGAACGCACGTCCTGTGGAACTATCCGCGACGAGTTCGTGATACTGTCGACATTGTGTGTTAGATCCCGGTAGTCACGTCCGGAGACGCGCGAAGCTGGGGTCTCGTACAAAGATTGGCCTGCGATGTATGAGAACCCGCCACGATCGTTTCGATGAGAATGACGCGCCTGTAATTGGGGTTCATGTATCGCCCGTCTTTCCCCCGGTAAGCCCTGATGCCGGAGTCGACGCTGACGCCGGCCCCGGTCAGTAGCGAGACGCTTCCCGAGGCGAGGAACGATGCGATGCGTTCCACCGCCGCAGCGGGTGAGATGGGGTTGGTTTGTGCCGGGGAGACGACATGAGGGATCGTAGGGAGAGAGACTCGCATTCAAGAGGGGTTCGGGGACAAGCCGGTCCGCGGGAGCAATCACACTGCGTACAACCTATGAGATGAACGTTTCGCGAGGACCTCCTGCTGCACTGCAAACACCAGGCTTTGCCCATTACTCTCTTGCCTGGTCCCCATTCCACAACACGCGCATCGCGCTTGCATCTGCCGCCAATTTCGGTCTCGTCGGCAACGGTCGTTTGCACCTCGTCTCGCTCGTCCCAGGACCGGGCACAAGCGGGGTCAAGATCGACAAATAGTCAGTGCCTATCCTTGTCGTCTACAATACACATCTTAGCGTGATCAGCTATGAATCTCAGGATGCGCTTTATGACGTCGCTTGGTCCGAGACCCACGAAAATCACATCGTGGCAGGTTCGGGAGACGGCTCTGTCAAGCTATGGGACGTCATGCTGAACGTGAGTCTCCCTCGCGTCCGTCCTGCGTGGTATGGCCGATAGCAGAGTGACACAGTCTCGGTAGGACTTTCCGATTCGTGCTTGGCACGAACACGCAAAGGAGGTCTTTTCTGTGGACTGGTCCAATCTCAAGAAAGATGCGTTCCTTTCGGCATCTTGGGACGGCAATGTCAAAGTCGTAAGTCGCCCGTCGAAGCGTGCGCCCCCCCTCTAACCCTCATGTCAAGTGGACGCCCGAACGACCCCGTTCTGTAGCGACTCTGAAAGCGCACTCGTCGTGCGTGTATCAAGCACTGTTCTCGCCACATCAACCAGACATCATCGCTACGTGCTCGACCGACGGCACCGTCAAGATATTCGATTTACGAACGCCAGCCTATGCATCTGGTCCCACGTCCAACTCGTTTACCGACCCTGTCTCGGCCGCCGTCCTCACCGTCCCAGCCTCGGGTACGGAGCTCCTTTCCATCGACTGGAACAAGTACCGTCCGTTCGTGATCGCGAGCGCCGGGGTGGACAAGGTAGTCAAGATCTGGGACTGTCGCATGGCGAGCACCGTCCCTCCGACGAGCCAGTCCGTCGGCGGCGCGTGCGAGATGCAACTTCCAGGTCACGAGTACGCCGTCCGAAAGGTTCAGTGGAGTCCTCACAGAGCGGACGTCCTTGCGACGGCGAGCTATGATATGACCTGTCGAATGTACGTCGTGTGTGATTCGATGTCCCTGAATGCGTGGTTGACGGATCTCTCTGCCTTGCAGTTGGAGTACGAGTCCCGTACCGGGGGGGTTGAACCTGCTGTACATACACGATCCTCATACCGAGTTTGTGGCCGGGTGTGGTTGGTCGTTGTATGACGAGGGTCTTCTGGCGAGCTGTGGTTGGGATGGTCGCTTGAACGTCTTTCGGGCATGACACGAGTAGATATTCAATGTGTAAATTTACCTGTATCAGCGAGATGACTTTCACAGGCAGTAGTTACTGGAACAGTTTAGCTGACAGCTGTTTCCGTGTATTTATCAACCTCTCTCCTAGTTATGGACGACGATCCAGAGGACATTCTGTCCGCATCCCTCCAAAGCCTCTACGGCTTGACTCCGATCACGTTCTCCACCGCCGGTTCCGTCCTCACCTACTCTATAAAGCCCCCCCATCCGCTCGCACACGAGCAGATCGAGGTCACCACGCCCGACACCGACCCATCCAACTGGTCCCTGCACGCGTCCTCCATCTGGGTATCGTCCCTCTTCATCGCAGACCATCTCGACGCGCTGCAGATAGACACCATGACCGGGCCGGTCGTGGACGTCCTCGAGCTCGGCGCCGGCGCCGGCCTCCCATCGATTCTCCTCGCGCGCACGTACCCGCACGCGCGCGTCACCGTCAGCGACTACCCAGACGACCGTCTGATACGAACCCTGTCCGACAACGTCCGTCGAAACGGGGTCTCGGAACGATGTCGCGCGGTGCCTTGTGCGTGGGGCACAGACGCAGTAGTAGGGGCGTTGGCGAGCAGCACTGATCCACGCTTCGACGTGGTCTTTGCTGCGGATACGCTGTGGAATCCGGAGCTTCATGCACCCTTTCTGGATACGCTCTGCGTGTGTCTCAAGCGCGGCTCTGATGCGCGTATTCATTTGGTCGCGGGACTGCACACGGGGAGATATACCATTCAGTCGTTTCTGGATCGCACACGGCTACGGGGACTCGTCCTTTTAAGCGCGACAGAAAGACAAGTCGACGGGACGCAATCTAGACCCTGGGACGTATCTCGTGCGGTGGGCGAGGACGAACGAGAAAGACGGAGATGGGTCGTATGGATGATTCTAAAGTGGGAGGATTCGGGAGATGCGTGTGATATGCATTTAAATGGGGATTTTTGAGAACATCATCACCGTATCAAGCATGGGTCGTCTATATCATGACATCTCTCGAGAGCAGTAGAATCGTAAAGTCTCTCATATACTCTCTCGTATCTCCTTGCCAAAGGTCAGGATACGGATAAGACACTGTCCTTCGCGTTCCTTGGGCCCATAATTAGCATTTGACGACTAGGAACAAGAGAACAAGGACGTACATCATAGAGCACGAGGCTATCCTCGGTAGTGTCCATCCAGGTCATGTTGATAGCATCTACAGTACTCGTTCT
>JBBPSD010000127.1:0-49649 GCA_038093415.1 Xerocomellus chrysenteron | reverse complement strand
TAATCTATAAGGGGGGGTCCTACCCCCTCTTCAGATTAAGGTTTATTCGAGGGTGGTTGATTTCAAATCACTTTCATTTGACACCCGGCATCGCGGCACCCCACCCGGCACGGCGGCACACCTTCCTAATTGGTGATATTTTAATCTATTCTACTGCATTTTAGCCCACAGAAAGTCATCCAATGCATAGTAGTATGCATTATGAGATTCCTAATAAAACACAGTTATTTTTTGCCGAGAGTGTATGAAATCCTAATATGCATTATGATGGAATTTATGCATTATGAGCATATCAACTGTATGTACGACTACTCTGCTAAGACATCTTCTACATGTGAGTCTGGATTGTCAATGCCCTCTGCATCCAAATCAAGAAGCTGGTATAACTCAAGGTCATCATCCAAGCAGCGAATAGTGATGGTATAGAATGAGCCAAGCCAACTCTCTGCATTCGAGTAGTCCAAAAGAACTTTGATAGGTATGCAAATGTACTGTGAGGTGGGAGGACCCATTCGGGGTGTTCTGTGAAATGGTCCCACCACCATCCTCTGTTTGAACGTTTCTTGCCCAAGTTTCGACTGGCCATTGGGAGGGACTTTGTGTGGTGCAGTTGTTTGCAATGTGGTGGGCATCTCAAACAAATGTCTGTTGCTGTCACACATAAATACTTGTGGCATTGCATTGATTGCAACAAGGTATTAGTGAGGTGTGATATGATTGCTGGGAAGCATGTAAGTACTGACTACACAGAAGGACCCAGTGACCACAGAAAGTCATGTTCAAGTGAATGCTGGCGAACTTCATCGAATTTCACACAATTTCCAGTCAGTGACCATGACCTGCCTTCACTGACCGGCAGAACACTGCTGCGATTTGACAGTCTGGTGCAACACAATACTAGTGGGTGACTCCTGTGAAACAGCACCGACATCACGGTGTCTCCGCATTCTTGACGCTGCCATTCTGCTTTCCGTGGAAAGGAAAGGAAACTTGCAACCGAAGTTTGACTCCATTAATATAGTGCTCAACGGTGGCAGAGATAGCGAGAGAGTAACCTGTGGGTAGAAACAGGCCTGGGGTCGTTGGAGGGACCCCAAATCGCGTTGGCCAAGTCGTGCGAGATATTTGACATCTTGCATGACTTCGAAAACCAACAGATTTAATATTGGAGTCAGGAGTGGCTGGGTCTGGTGGAATGAGCGAAAACTGTCGAAAAGCTGCCCCTTTGCACCATATGGTCTGGACCCTAGTAGGTCCAGGGATCACTTTTCGAATCAGAAACAGAGCTTAACGAACATTAAGCCCGGTGGCCTGAACATATCTAGGCCAAGACTTGCCAAGTCGCCGTGCGTCATCTGAATGGTGCGGAAAAAGTTCTTGAACTGCGGTTCATTCCACTTGTGTCTTCTTGATCTCTCGATCGGCTAGCTGTAAAAAACACCTGATTAGCTCATGATCCGAACTACAAGCGCACCTCTGAACCACAGACTGTGTTTGCGAGCATCGGACTACGCAGAATGATGAGCGGGCGAGACACAGTTCTTCCGAATGTCGTACACTAAGTTGGGTCGTTCAAACGCCCATGTGCCAAAACGGAATTTCACGTGACCGTTAAAGCGCTGAAAATCTCGCAGGTTAAGCACGCAGAGGTGCAGTATCAGATGTACCACACCGCTTCACTAACGCCAAGTTGGTCTGACTTGGTCGTTATAGACTGTTCACTGTTTACAAATCAGAGCATCTTAGAAGCCGATCCCAAAGAGTGTCTTTACAGCAGTGCCGACTTACTCCAAGCAGTCCCTGCCAAATGGAGAGAAGTAAGACCCTCTTTTTTCCTCCGGTAACTTTGCGGATGCGAATAACTTGAACTTATTGCTCTAGACAAGCACCGATTAATTTAAAATTGCCTACCGACCCAAAGACACAGCTAGGGCCGATCCGCTGCGCCTATACTCATCCGGAGCACCTGTCCTACCATTTAATTCAATTCCAGTGCCTTTTGTGCCATTGTGGCCTGCTGATATGTGATCAACCTGTGCTTCCGTTGATATGCCTCTGTGCTTCCTGAGTCATCCATTCAACCTGGTTGCGTAGATGGACGTTTTTTACATGAATTGTGCTCGAGAGCACACGGAGTCCGAGGGTTACTGTAAGTTCTGTGTTCTGCATCTTTTGGCACTGGTCTCTTCAGAACGGTAGCCTTTAAGTTTCAGAGCTAGGGGGCAGTAAATGCTTGGCGAGGAAGTACATGCAAAGTCTAGCCGTCAGGTGGATTCTGGAGTTGGACATGCTGAAATAGTATGAAGCAACTGGCAGGATTGCTTTACCCCCTCGATTCGTAGTCAGTGAGCACGTCGTTGTTGTGTGTAAGTCTCTAATGGCTGACCGAATCAAAAGTATCATGAATCATGATCTTCCATGTTGCGTAGCGGCATCCGCAACACTACCAACTCACAACGGAGGTATTACCTTGCCAAGATAGCCGCTCCGACTGGACCCCGAACGTGAACCTATCAGTTCGGATGTAAAGCTGCCAAGCCATGTAAGCATGCTCTACTATGTGGGCGGTCGCAAAGAGCCTGACACGAAAGCACTAAGCTGTGTGTAGTAGTGGTACCCCGATACTATCCACGGAGTCGTCAGAAAGTACGTGAAAATTCTGGACTAGTCTGCGACTGCTTTGTGGCCTATCACTTGTCTGTGGCATCACACGGACGGCGGAAACTTTGACTCGCTGACTCACGAATCATACTATCAGATTAGGGTATTCGACATCTCGCCAAGCCACAGTAAAGCCCTCCCACGTCCTTGTGGGTTCGTGTTCTAATTTCCTGATGTTGATGGGAAGATTATTCCAGGATTCTATCTTTCCCTTCGTCTGTTTCCCTGACCGAACTTGAATCTGTAATTTGTTAGGTCCACAATTGCCTTCCGGGATTATGGTGGGCGCGCTCTTTGCTGTTTCTTCTCCCAGCATGCCAAGACAATCGCTGGCACCGGCCCTACAAATATCTACCCACATCGACATCCTCATGTCAATCCCAATTCCTTTTTATTACACCTCATATGTCTACCGAACTCAGGGCTATTCGCAAAAAGCGAACATCTGCTGACGCTGTATCGTCCAACCCTGCCCCTGAAGGTGACCACCGCAAGCGTCGTCGTAACCGTACCACACAATCATGCCTCAATTGTCATACCTCCAAGCGAATGGTATGTCACCGCGACAAATGGTGTCTGCATTGCTAAATGTTCCTTTTTAGTGCGATCGAAAACGCCCTTGCGGCCGCTGTACGCAGCTAGGTTTGGTACGCCCTTCTGAATGATCACCCGGCAAGTTGTTAGGGCTCAACGCTTTCACAGACTGGGCTATGTGTCTATGAAGTTGACGACCCTAGTCAACGAAGCGATGCTCAAGATGAGAGTTCGCGACTCCAACAGAGGGTCGCTGAGCTAGAAAGTGTCATTCGTGAGGTAAGCTCGACGCTGAAAATTCAGAGGGACCTCTTATTTATTCAACCGTAGTTGAAAAATAAACCCCATCCTCGATGGGCAAAATCTGGATCTAGTCCAGGTGAAGAATTTGAGAAGTGCCACGCACGCGCTCGGTCTCGCTCTGCTTCGGAAGAGTCCATCGCGGAGTCTCGACACCAGCCTGATCGATCCCACCCTTCTTCGACGAATTCAAAAGCAGATTCGAACGAAGCATGTCCGGACAAGCAAACGACGCCATGTCTACTTAATGAGGCTCTTCAACTGGACTATCTTCAGTTTTCCTTTTCGCCACCGCCCACGGGGAGTTCAGCACCTCGCCCAACCTTACCGTATTCTTCTTATTTCGACATCCTTTCTCCTCCGAGTGCCTCGTCGACCGGCATCGTGACTCCGACGGATGAGGATCCCAAAACGCGAATTACGGTTGCAGGCGACCAACACCTGACCAACGACATTGATCTGGCATCCCTGTTTATGCCTTACCCTGATTTACTGGCTTGCGATGAAGGTCCGGGACACGTTTATCCTCGTTCAATGAAATATCATCACGGACAAATTTTGGATGGTCATTGCGGCTGCCTCAACGAAGCCGCAAGCTACAACGTCGTACTCGAGCTCTCACTTCGTCTGCGTAAGGCTGCAGATATTCTCAGCCATTCTGCAAACCATCGCCTCAATAATGGGTGTCCGCTTAACCAGAGGATAGTAGACGTCGACGCTTTTGCCACGTAAGTGATCCCCCTTTTTTCTTTCTTAGCAGTCCATCTAACGACATGGTAGGACCGCTCTTGGTAATATAACCACTTCTCCCAGCGACTTTGGAGCAGTGCATTTGCGTTCTCGAGCCAACACAGCACCAAGTGGCCTCATTCCTCCAACGTTCTCTTCAAACAGTTGTATTCCACCTACCTGTGCGCCGGCTATTTCGCCGCCATCCCTTTATGGCCATCGATCATGGAGCGAGGTATTGTGTCCTTCAGACCCTTCTGCTTCGTGCGACGAGTCTTTTATGACGTGGGGGCCATCACGCCGGGGTTAGATTATAGCTGTATCTGTTTCATCCTCCACGAATCTGAGATCATCTATCCCGTAGCATTCCCTCCTCTGCCTTTCAGTCACTAGGAGTAAAGAGTAGGGAAAGGTGCCAGTGAACCGCATTTGTTATGTCACATATGTAAAACACGAAGCAATAACTTCAGACATGTTGTCTTGGGTAATGAATCGTGATTAATCCTGATCGGGCCTGCGAACTGGGAAATTTTGCCCTGCAAGGTCTCCCGCATTGGTGGGTGATACATGTACATCCGCCGACTCGAGAGAAATGGAATCCGGTCCATAGCAAATTCGGATGAAAATGCAGCATGTCCCGATAAGCAAGCTAGATCGAACAAAATTAATGTTGACTTTTGACGTTGTCACCCAGATTCTACTAGGGGCTGATCCGGAAGCATGAGTAAGAATCGGCTTGCGAAAGAGGCGGGAATCCGGGTACAGTTGGTTGCTCGCAGACTGCGCTAGTTTCACGGGAACTGGATCACCCATAACTTTATCACCTGTCTGCGAAAGACGACACAAGATATTCCCTGCAGCGCCATTAGCAACAATTGTGTAGCGCCGTCTATGCACCAACGTGTGGGTCCCAGAGTTACCGACTCAGATGCGAGTCCTCGGACACCGAAATACATAGATGATGAGATCGGTAGCTGTAGTGCATTTTAATCGTGATCAACGTCTGTGTATCCCTACACGCCAATCTGATTAAGTTAACAACTAGCAACAGCTAGCGCAACAACCGTGGTTGTGGCACGTTGAGCAGGCTTGTGAGATGTTTCCGATAGAAAGTTTCTTTAGTAAAAAGGAAACTATATATTGTACATGGACATGGCACCGGACGAAACCCACGCCACGTCACCTTGAGGAAAGCCACATCATGACATCCCTTGATTCTAAACCTTTAAGGCAGCTAGGGGAGCACAACCAGTCACATAGGTTGCAATAAGGATGTTCGCTACTTGACTGCTCTCACGATTACCCCTTGGAAAGGAAGCTGCTAAGCTCAGAGTCTAAGCGCGCTTTCGTGCGAGAGATGAGTCTTGGAGTCTCAACATGTGAGCAGTTCAAGGCACCAGGAGGAAACAACTGAACCCGCGGACAAGATAGAGTATACAAAAGGCGAAAATGAAACTACTACCAGGACTCGTGCAATTGGGTGAGAACATGCTTATCGATAAAGGGGGCCGGGATACAAAGAGTTAACCACGCCTAAAAGGGTTGCTCTGAATATTACTTAAAACTCCGATCCCGCGGCTTAGCAATTTTCTCAGGCGACCAACCATTACGCTGACCACTTCAAAGTGGACACGACTCGGAATTGCGCAGGATGGCTTCTCATTTGGTGCGTGTCCATCCACCGCGTTTACCTCACGGACTTCTCTTATTCCTGTGTAGGCGAACATCTTTGGAACAGAGCAGGATCGTGTCAATTGCTCTTTCTACTACAAGGTCTGTCTCGCTCTCGCTCTTCTGCCTGGCACTTACATTTGTCTAGATTGGTGCTTGCAGACACGGGGATAGGTGTTCACGGAAGCATATAAGACCCCCTTTCTCCCAAACAATTTTGCTGCCCAATGTCTACCACAATCCCGCTCACGATCCTGTCTGCAAATTGTCAGAGCAAGAATTGCAAGAAGGTTTTGATGCAGTGTATGAGGACTTGTATTGTGAATTAGCCAAGTTCGGACACTTGCTCGAGTTGCATGTGAGTCCTTTCAACTCTTTCCATTAACCGAGGCTGATCTCCCAAGGTGTGCGACAACGTTGGGGACCACCTCATTGGCAACGTATATGCGCGATATGAATGGGAAACCGAGGCACAAACTGCCGTCGATAATTTGAATGACCGCTGGTACGCAGGTATGTACCTTGCCGTCTCCCTGCCTGCCACTTTCTGATATCATCCCAATACTCCCTACATAGGCCGTCCGTTGTACGCGGAGCTTTCCCCTGTCACAGACTTTAGGGAAGCCTGCTGTCGACAAAATGAGAATGGAGAATGCAACCGAGGAGGATTTTGCAATTTCATGCACCTACGACTTGCCTCTAAGGATCTTGTATCGTCCTTGCGTGCGGGACAAAGACTGGAGAGGCGCCTGAACCCTACGAAGCGTGAGGTCGGAGGTGGCGGATGGGAGCCCAGTAGGAGGGAAGGAGGGAAGGGCCGAAGTGCAAGCCCGCCAAGAAGAGGGGGGAACAGCGGGGAAGATCGCTGGACCCGGAAATAAAAGTCGATGTTTGGACATGCGTGCATCATATTTCTCTTGGTGTATGTATATAAGATAAGCTACAAAATCCGGCAGAGTGCGCGTTCCGCGTCGCCATCCCTTGTCAAAGAAACCGGCCAGCCCCGAGTTTGCTTTTCATGAACCCAGTTAATATGAAAATCGGGTAGCAGAAAAACCAAGCAAAGGAGTAGTTTATTATGCGTGAGGAAGTCAGTGTTCTTCGGCTCGCAAAGTTCAATGGTAATATTATTCCATGGTTCTGTGGTGAAAGTAGATGCGAAGATCCGAGGAGCCCGGTAATCCCAGCGACCCTATCTGGGCATCTGGGCAGCAGCCGCTGTTAAGAAACAATCGAACTTCAGCAGGCCACATAAGGTATGAGCTCCATCACATCAAACCAAGCATCCGTAACACTCCTCACGGCTACTGCCTGACAACAGGGTTGGCCATTGAACAAGAAAGCTACTGAATGATCAATGGGGTTACGAAGGATTATATCGGACATTCGTACCGGTCGACCAAGCAGCGCAAAATCTTCCCAGAGAGAGAGAGAGACTGTACGCGTGCATACGATTCTACGTATATCATTTTCGGATGTGGCAAGCCAAGCAGCTGGACCAGAATGTGGGGTACTCACTTGATGTGTGAAGTGCGGAGCTCACCTTATTCATCATCACGGCGGCACAAAGCGTTACACAAGTTCCGGGACCATTCATAATCAACAGGTCCGCAAAGGGAGTTCCAAATGGGTCTTTCTTGAGTAGCGGTGCGATAGTTACTAGATATATGCAAGCCAAGACGGAATGTATGCATGTAAGAAGCACGGTCCATATGGTCTGGTGTACACGCCGAGCGCGAGGAACCGTCACGATTTTGTAGTCCTTCTGGCTACCGGATGCCTGGAAAACACCATGAGGACACAAATCAGAACGGATGACCTGAACTGACGGGGATAGGGCTACTGCGGAACGCTTTGGAACGCTCCAAAGAAACAACCTTATTCGTGCTCAGCGTGTCGCCCTCGCTAACAATATAGATCCGTGGCGAATAGCGGGAGAAGTCCAAGCCGGATGTTAACATCAGGGCTTCGCTGGTATGCCCACCTGTGTTCACATAAGCTGATGAGAATGCAAGACCGACAGGAGGGTTGTCAGAAAAACCTGAACCGAGGAAGACAGCCAAGACGCATGTTTCGCCGTCCTTTCTCTTTCGTGGCTTTGGCCAAGGGTTGGATAACACCACACCTATTCTAGTTACCAGTAGAAAAATGAGGAATGTGACGACTTGGAGGGTGATTGACATGTTCTAGTAATTCTAGACGGCAGCCGCCCGTAAAGTTAGATGGACGTCGTCGTGTCCAACGGTGCTAAGACAAACCAGGATATGTACTTACGAAGACCTAAGATGTTCGCAGAGGGTTCAAAGGCGAACTTGAGTGTGGCAAAACGTGCCAGGTGGGAACATGCCAGCACGGGATCCGGGACGCGCCAGGTACATCGTGTCGTGTTCCACTTTCTCGCTGACATGGATCTGCAGCTAGTGCGTGAACTGCGCAACTCGATCAAAGACTGTTCAGAGAGGGGTCTCGCTGTTGCTGGTAAATGGTACATCACAGCACTCCATCGTACGAACCTAACATTGAAAGTACATCATGAATTAGGTCTGCCGAGCTTTATCTCTCGATACCACAACACAAACGAGACGCGCTTGTTGCTGGTCCAAGAACCGAATTTTCCACCTCAACACCCCCCCGCGCGCGCTCCCCTCGCCCTTCGCTTGCATTTGCAGCCTCACCACCTCTAGCTGCTGGATCGATTATCGCATCCGGGGGCCACAGCGCCTCTTCTGAGCCATCCGCGAGTCAAGAACGCGAAGCCGAGCTTGAGCTGGCAGAGGAAGCTACTCTTCTTGCAGCCCAGTCGTATGTTATATCCAAAGACTTCAGCAGAGCGGTACACGTGCTACGCAATTGTCGAAGTGTCAAATTGCAGTTTTTATCTATATACTGCCAATATTTGGTAGGTCCAGGTGACAGAATCTGCGTAAAACTGACGCATTAGACGTGAACGAAGATAAGCGAGAAGAAAACAGAGAGAGATTGGTATAAACAGTACAGTAAGTTGGGGTCCACAGGCAAATCCCAAAACATCGCGTCACTTGCTAACGTTGTCGCGTCTAGACATTCGGGGACATCCTCCCATACCTTTCAACCGATCCTTACTGTATCATCTTGAGGTCGTTAAGAATGCTACCGACCCCTGGTTGCTGTTCTTGTACGGGCTACTTTTTCTGACGACTTTGCGACAAGTTTCATGCTTGCAATTTGACAGAAAAGGCCTTTTTCTTTCCCGTCTCAACAGAAGAGAAGAAGCAATTGAAAATATCATCTTGTCCATCGGTGGGTATCCGTGGAATTGGTCCGCATGGGCGCTGCTAGGGCGGTGTATCGGGGACGGAGAAGAGGTTGGCCAATTCGTACCACTATCTGCAGGCACGACTGATTCTTTCAGTTGTCATCTCTGCTGCCACTACTCCCTCTACCCACAAGTCACCCCCTCGTGCAGTTTTTCCAAATCAAAACGATGAACGAGTTAAACAGTCCAACGGAAAACGAGCTGGTGATGTGTGATCGTCTTCTGGGTGAGGACTTCTTCCGAGGGAGCCCATGGGTGATGAGTTTGCGCGCTTGTGTGCTGTATCACTTACACGGTCAGCAGACTGCGTTATCTTATTTTATCTGATTATCGACTCATGCGAAGCTCCTAAAAGATTTTGGGCAAGCGGAAAAGCAGTTTGAAAAAATTCTTGCCTTCGCCCCATACCGAGTCGATGATATCGACGTGTATTCAAACATTCTTTACGTCACTGAAAACCGTTTGAAGCTTTCTCGCCTTGCTCATGAATTCCTTGAACTCGACAAAGATCGACCTGAGGTGTGTTGTCTGGTTGGTAAGTGATATTTTCATCATCGTCAACCTGAAGCAACAGATTGATGACACGGTGGCAGGGAACCATTATTCACTCCGCGCCGAGCACGAGAAGGCAATAAAATATTTCAGGCGCGCAACTGAACTAGATCGGACGTATCTGTCAGCTTGGACACTCATGGGTCATGAATATGTTGAATTGAAGAACTCGCATGCGGCAATCGAGGCATATCGACGTGCAGTCGGTAGGTGATAATGTCATTAAAGCTGAACACAGAAAAAAGCCAACTAACGATACGCCTTGTAGACGTCAACAGGAAAGATTACAGAGCGTGGTATGGTCTTGGTCAGGCCTACGAACTGCTGAGCATGCACCAATACGCTCTCTACTATTATCAGCGAGCTACAGCTCTTCGGTGAGCACTTGTCAAAGCGCTTTCTCTTCTCCATGATCTCACTGGTTATAGCCCATACGACGTACGCCTGTGGCAAGCTCAAGCATCTTGTTATGAAGAAATTGGGCGGTAAGGGAATCGCTGTTCATGCGGAGTACAGCACATGCTGATATTTTTCGTGATAGAATGAGAGATGCTGTGGAATGCCTAAAGCGTGCATTGCTAGGTGCTGACGCCCGTGAGACCACGATAAACTTGAAACTGGCAAAGCTGTACGAGGAGTTGGAGGAGCCCGCTGAGGCTGTCGCATATCACCGGAGGGTGGTCGAGATTTGTCGTGGCGAAGGTGACTCGGTATTTTCTTTTGGATGATCTGACATGTGCTGATGTCTTGCAGAGCGCCCAGTCCAGGACTACGCCAAGTCTAGCATCTATGTTGCTCGTCACCAGATGGTGACTCCTGGTGGTGATCTGTCGCTGGCAAAGGAATACCTGGAACGTGTTGCGAGCAGCAATGCTGAGGAGGTTACACAAGCCGCAGATTGGTTGAAAAAATTAAAGTCTGTATTACTGCTGCGACCCCCTCCTGCGGGATCATAATGATAAGTAGTAGTGAGCCAGGAAGCCAGCCCTAAAGGGACGGACGGAGCGCGGCTATTCACGCGGTCACGGGAATTGTCACCAGGCAAAGCATACCAAACACAACAGAGTCAAGGAAAATGCTCAATCCTCAAGGCTCGTTTTTTGTTCAGAGCTTTCCCTTAAAACCCGTCGAACAATCGTCCCAAACTCTTTCCTCGTCTTCTAGTACTTATGATTTACAAAACCCTACCAGTTCATATCAATCCGCTGTCGCAGGACCGTCGTCTTCAAAGTTTACCTCTTCTCCTACTTCCCCTGATGGTCCGATTGCCAATCTAGCTGCGTATCCGAAAGACAGGTCAGAGGAGGAGTTCCAAGTCATTCAGCAAACTGCTGCGGGGTGCGTAGAGGACTGTCATCATCGAACTCTGCTTTACTATGCCTCTCAAGTTTTGCAGCCTGTCTCGCAGCTGATCATGCTGCAGTCCTACAGCCAGATGTGGATACGCCTTTTACGGACGTAGCCGATGTTGTCAATAGGCTTTTACCATATCACGTCTTCCAGCAACCAGACGAGGACTTGAATTCACTCCTGAACCGTAAGCGGTCAAAGGGTAAAGAAAAGGCAAGACATCCCGAAATTCGACAGGAAATAGACGGTGAGGGAAAGTTTGCTGACCCGGGTCGCCAATCCTGATTTCGTCAATTTTCAGATACGCGGTTCGCATTGAATTGCCATAGACGGCTAAAAAGGCTTGAAGACCGACTCTACCGCACCAAGACCAGAACGGGAACTGTGAGTAGACGTCTTTTCACACATTGCCTTATACTTCTACGACAAATCACAGCGTCCCTCCCCTGATGGACAAGCATATGTCCTTGCACAGTCAATTTTAGAGGTCGAGAGGTCCGAGACAGCTGTGGCTAGTTCCGAGTTGCGGAATGCAAGGAACGAGCTAGATGCAATACAACGTGAAAAGCGGGCTGCGTCAACCGCCACTTCTGCGCACGCAACTGTAACGACGTTCCGACCGACATATTACACTCAAGCGACACCCTCCCAGTACTATCGCACATATTCCTATGCTTATACACACCAGTACAGTACTGGCGCGCAAGGCGCCTACTCTACCCCCTTGGCCATGCCCCAGACGACTTCTGGTACTACCAACTACACCCCGTCGACGGGTCCTATACCTGTGCAGTTACCTGTCACCTCCCTCTCCGCTTTGCACGCACTCGGAATAGTGCCCGTTGCCGCGGCATCTGTGCCACCCCCGGATCAACCCCAACCAGCTGCAGTTCTCAAGGGGTCGACGTCGAATGGTACGATGTTGAGTTTAGAGATCAATGTTTCGCTGCTTCAGTCGGCTCAGATGAGTGGGCTGGCGATTTTGCTGAACTCATTAATGTCGCGGGGCGCAGGAACAGGACAAGCTAGTGCAGCTGTCACCACGAATTCGGACCCCGCAGCTGGGCAATCTCTTCAGAACGGTTTTACTCCAGGGGTTGCTCATGGCGTGCCTATCACCATTCAGAAAGAAAGTGACGGGACAGGATAATAGACATTACGATCGATGTGTTTCACGAAACTCTAATCAAGATGAAATTACTAAAACCCGGGAATCGTAGCCCTCGTTGGTGTCGAGTTTGAACAAGGGTTCCTGCCCCGGTAACCCTCGAACGATAATCCTTGCCAAGGATTCGGCCATTGCATGCCCTGTCCGTTACTTCTTGGTCATTGTTATCTGCTTTGTTGGCAAGCCGTAAAGACCCTCTGGAATTTCCTGTGGTTTCACTGAGGAGACAGCTGGTCTCCCAGCTGTATAAACTGGCATGTAGTCATGGAAAATTTGATTATACATTCCCTGAGGAAGGCGGCATAGATATTCAACTATGATATAGATTCAGCTGTTTCTTGCACACTCACTCCTGCCACTAAGCACATTACAGTGACATCACCCCCGGAGACATTTCGTGACCACACACCCGAGATTTGTCGACGTTTCTATACAGATATTGATGTTGTTTCCCGTCATGACTGGGACATTGGACCGAACGACTTCTACTCCTGTTCCGGGGCCCACCCTCTAGCAGATTCACCCAGGCGCAAGTTGAAGATGGAGTGCCCAGACTCCGAGTCAGTTCATTCAAGATACCACCTCATACCCTAATAGGAACATGTTCATCTCCCCCTTCATTGATAGCCAACATGGACACCATTCCCGACTCCGAATACGGCTTGTGGGGAAAGGGCTACGTCTCAATACTGCTTCGACGTTGTCCTTGCAACGACGGGTAACCTATTTGCATCAATTCCGAACCTCTTTTTCATTACGAACTCTGGGAAGGCTCAAACACGAAACTTCACCTCTCTTGTCACACCTTGCCGCATGTGCTCTCAAACGCGCCCTCGGTATCCCTCAAGAGAAGATCCTACCAGGGAAGGGGGAAATTGTGATATCAGAGACAACTTCCGTTCTTCTCGTCCGTTCTGGGATGCGACTGTGTTCTTTGATGAGCCAATTCGCCCACGCTTAGACAGTATCATGTGTATCATGTGTGCACGCAAGCACGACTGTTGCTTGCCAACATCATCTCCATCATATAGCTAACTCGAATAAAGCAGACGCATCGTGCACGGACACGGGGACACGGAGATCGAAGAGGAGGTCATAGGGATACGACAGGATGTTGCCATCAGGTGCAATAGCCCCTTGATCGAGGGGGGAGAGGGAGAAGAGTGATTGACTTTAGATGATGAAGAAAACGGCCAGAACGTCCCGAGGTTAACAAAGACTCGCCAAGAACATTCCAAGGCCACCTCGACAGTCCTCCAGAATGATAGCGCAACAAACCAGGAAAAAGTGATGGCACGAGAGAAGATCTCCCTTCTCCCACCCATATTAACTGTGACACGCAGTCATGGAAAACCAGAGTTCAAAGGGAAAAAGGGATTTGAAAGGGATTATACATCTTTGCGAGGGAGATGTTCAACATATTGATTTGGCAGGTATTTCCTGCGACGCACGGTACAACTTGCACGACAATCGAGTCCATGGTCCCTGGTCCACTGTCACCTCGTTGTCGCCTGATCCAATGTCCCAGTGCCTTGATAAATGCAACATTCATGGCTTTACCTACCTGTGTAAATCCCTCGCACGTTAGGCAATCGCAAGTCGAATTTTAAGCTTGACCACTAAGTAAGGTATGCTCATCACGATCAAGGTCGTAACCTGTGAGTAGAACCACCTCCATTTCGCAAGAGCCGTAGAGCAGAATACATTGTGCTTCCAGATTGTGGAATACCTATCAAGAGAATGCACCAGTAAGGCAACCCAACATTGTCAACCACCATGCACGATACAACGCACTCCAACCCTCCTCGTCGATAATCCTTTTTGCGCAGTCAACCAGGCCTATATAAGGTTCCCGTTCGCTTCTCAAACTATCAAAATGAATTTCAGTGCTTCATGGTTCTATATCAAACCCTGAAAACGTACCCAATAACGTCCTCATCAATTCCGGCATATTCCGCAGCTTCTTCTGCATCGCCTTCCTCCTCTTGAGAAACTGAATTAAATTCAGGCGCAGCATGATTTCGCTGTATAGCGAGCCTAACGGCGATGACTTCGAGAGGTGTAAGGACAACCATGCTAGCCAGTGCAAGGACGAAAAATATGGCCAATTTGACCACAGAGACTTCTTCCCTGGAAAAGACGCCATGCTCAGAAAGTTCAGGGAGGAGCAACCGCCGGACGGTTCTCAGCCCGAGAACGACGTATGCAATATGCGAGACCTGGGCCGCAAGGAGGCCGGGCGTTAGGTACAGGATCCACGGGCGCCGACGTTCGGTGGGTGTCAACAAAATACGCAGGGAATAAATAGCATTGAAGTAAGGTAGCTTATGTGGCGTGGTGATTGCTCTGCAATACGATAAGCCTCTGCATTCTGGGGGCTTGAGGCCGACGAGAAAGGTGTCTTACCGATCGGTTATGATTGTTTGAGGCAAAGAGATCAGCATAGCAAATACGCTGTACGCCAGCGTTCCCAAGACACCGGTCGATGGGGTGCTGTAAGTCCCGTGGCGAAGGTTGCTGTCGCTTAGGAAGAGCAACAAAAAAAGGGTGACGATGGAAGTTGACAAAAGGGTGGGCACTGATGTACTGTCAATGGTTCATCGCAAGTTCACGGAAAATTAAACACACTGAGTCCCTTGTACAATCCTGGCCATCCCTGTAGCGTTTCGGAGGCGGCAGGTTCTCAAGGTGCACAAAGATCAAGGCAGAGTAGCAAAGCGCACCTCGATTCTGTAGACCCTCACTAACATGGCAAAGAAGGACGTGATAACTGGGCCAGTATGGGGTTGTACATCACCCTCTGGGTCGAGTTGGAGACCCTTGGGGTTGTAGTGAGCCCTAAACCTGACGAGTGCGCCGGTAAGTGGTACCAGGATCGCTAGCGAAATTGCAAGCGACCCCACTAACAATAGCATATCGGTGAAAGCGAGCATGTCTGAGTGATGGGGAAAGGTGAAGCCACACCAGCCGCAGCGCACTGCCATAAGAGGGTTGTCACGGCAAGTGCCTTTGCTGCCGAAATTGTCGCATCTCTTTTGAACTCCAACCACCACCATCCCCCTTCCCTCACCACAGTCCCTGCCATCCCCTCAGCCCACATTGTTTCGGCTTCTCGTACGGTATACCCATCTCATCAAGGTTAGCCCCCCTGTTGACATTGCAGTGTAACATTCAGCACAAGCTTTCGAATCAGTCGTTATTGTTCATCCCTTTGCGAATGTCAGCTTTGCCTACCGTTTAAATTTTTTATTCTTGTTGCCTTTGAAAATGCACTCAGTATCAGCACTTTTCATCACCCAGCAGACCTTTTCAAGGAGTGATTCTTGCACCCATGAGCCAGCTTGACTTGCATTTTTTTTTACCCACTGAAGCAGATCTACTGAATTGTCCTCGCGTTGAATGCTGTTTCCTTCCCACCGTATATTCAACGCAAGGGCTCTTAGTCAGCGCTTCAGCTATGAAACAGACCTAAAATCATAACATTCAACGGCACATTCCGATGCGCTGGAGAGGATGATCACTAAAAGTGCGCTCGAATCTGACTCTCCCCTTCCGCCTCTTCTCTGCGTCGTGTCGATCCATAAATCAGTTCCTCTCACACAATATATACTGGTGCGTCTACTAGTCTAGTGTTGGGAGAATTACTACTCCTGATCGATTTTTTATGGCCGTTATTGAAAATCGGCACGGTACAACTCGTTCGTGATCAACATCGACATATCGCGGGTCATTTGATCAGTGCATCTGCATGGATCTTTTGGACAGATGACATACAAATTGTCGTCTCGACGTGCATCGTGTGTCCTACGTTCTTCTCAGTTGGACCAAGGATCACTTGATCTTTTTTGCTACCTTCGCGGCGACTTTACTTTCGAAACTTGACGAGGCTGCATCGTCTTGGATGGTACTATCCCTCACCAAACCTGTGTACACCACCTGCCTTTGCTTTACATGGTCAAGCCTTTCGCCACGGCATTGCTTTCTCTGTCTCCTCCGTGTATCTCGCCTACCGTTCTCTGTCCTCTCGCTGGTGATCACAGCCCTCGACCTTTGTCCCTGCGCGCTCTGCACTCTCCTGGACACCTGTACGCCGGAAGTACCTCTCGTCTATCGCGCCCACTCGGCCATCCAAAGGTTTCCTACACATTCTGTACAGCTTTTATTCCTCGTGTACAGTAGATAGAGAAATACAGTTTTCTTTTGCCACATGCTTTGACTCTCCGACGTCCTGAGTGTTGGCTCCGTTTGTCTCCCTGTCTCCCACCACACCTAGGCGGAGGTGGAGGTCTTCCCCCTTACTTCGTATATCATTCGCATATTTCTTCTCTGTGTTCATGTCTACGGAAGGTGACACCGAAGCCAATAGAGTTAGTCGTGTTCGAGTCGAGTTTTCACTTATTTTCTTACAAAGCGCCCGTGGTCTCCACAGAAAGCTGCCCTGGATAGACTAAGATTCCGCAAAACGACACGTCAGGATACCTTCGAGTACGATTCCTCACAACCCGCGACCGCCAACAATCCAGCACTGTTGTTCAATGCCCCGCCTCCACAGTCCAGAGATGCGTCAGCTTCCACGCACTATTACCCACCCTCCACGCCATCAAGTACTCATGGTACCGTTCTCGTTCCGGATTCCAGTCCCACCGCCCCAGAAACCAATCACCAATCCCATACTCCCTATCAGCAGCAGAACCCACACGACGCGCTCTCTATAGCGGGGCCAAGTCATTACAACCCATGGAGCCATCCAACCCAATCTCACCACCCAGACCCCCTCTCGGCCTCCAGCGGGTTTGTGAACGGCGGAAGAGCAGTTTACGCGTCATTCACGCGTAGCTACGGTGGGGACGTACGAAGATTATCTGAGGTGGACGGCTACGCGGAGGATGGCCCACCCAGAAAGCGTGTTAATCGCGGAGGTCCCAATGACACACTCCCGGTTCTGGGTACCCGTGCTCCTGACTCTCCTGAGATCCAGCGCTTAGGACAAAGGCGAAAAGCGAATGTGAGCCTGGGTGGACTGTCTACATCTTCCGACGATTCCATGCCAGATATTCGACATTCCCTCGAACCATCGGTTACCGGCAGGTCTCGCATACTTCGGGGACAGCGTCCTGGCTCATCAGAGCCCACGGAACCTCGAGACACGATACACAACAAAGATGCTTTCCCGATGTTCAGGCTTGCTAATATCGAGCGTGATGTCAACCTTGTACAGGCTGCGTGGGCACAAGCTGGTGGAGACGAGAAGAAAGCAACCAGTCTCTTGGACGATCCTTTGTGGAAACCCCCTTCCTTTAGTATTGAATCTAAATCACCTAAGCTTAATACCGCCCCAGATCCCCCTGTTGAAACGGGCAGAGTTTCTGAGGTCGACGAGGCTACTAAAGCTAACCGTGCCGCCCTGAGGGAGAAGGCCAAGAAGTCTTCTATCTATGCGAACCGGGCTGTGCTAGATACCCAATCCACTCCAACATCCGCCGTTTCAGCGCCATCCATCCCCATGGTTGCATCGCCGACATCTCCCTCCACACCCCTTGTTGTCCCACGCCGCAGACGCGTCAATAAAGTTGTCATCTCTGACTCTGATCAGTCAGACAGTGAGGATGAAGCTGGCCATTCCCAGAGTCCACCCGTGAATGTCACAGAAAGAGGGGCGTTGGACTTCCTCAATACGGCAAACACTGAAGGCCTGCAAGAGTTGACCGGTAAGACCAGCGATATACAGTTCCAGCCCGGGCTTACTGGACTATCGTCAGGTTGTAATTCGGAGCAAGCCGACAAAATCGTATCCTTTAGACCTTTCATTTCTGTTGACGATGTCAATGTCAAGTTGGGTCAAGGTAGGAAGAAAGCTGGACCCGCCGGCATAAGTCCTCGGCTATTTGAAGACTGTCAAAGGGTACTTGGTGGATATGGCGCTGTTGACAGCGTTCTCGAGAAATGTGAGCGCATAGGTGCGAGCCTACGTGCAGCAATCGCATCTTGGTCCGCAGACAGTGCCAACAGCAAGGGCAAGGACAAAGAGGATACGTCGAAAAACATGTCCTCCGTGATCGACGAAGCCGAGGAAGGTTCATTGAGTCTGAAGGCTGTCAAATTGGCGACGAAAGAATATTTCGCGAAACAACCTGCAATGTTAACCCCAGGGGTGATGTTGAAGGATTATCAGTTGTTGGGTATCAACTGGTTACATCTACTTTATAAAAAGGAGTACAGCTGTATACTCGCCGATGAGATGGGTGGGTGGATTTGGTATTCGCTCCTGTTCAACATTTGCTGAAACTTTGTGCCCCAGGACTTGGTAAAACTATCCAGGTCATCAGCTTCTTTGCTCACCTGAAGGAGCGAGGGAACGTCGGCCCACATCTTGTCATAGTGCCGTATGTCTCTAAGATGCCACCACGTGTCTGATGACTAACATTGCACAGATCGTCAACGCTAGAAAACTGGTGTAGAGAATTTGCTCGCTTCGCCCCTTCGATATCAATTCAGACGTACTACGCCGGCAAAGAAGAACGACCAGTTCTACGCCAAACTCTCATTGACACTCAACGTCGCCGTGGCAATAACGACAATGGATGGGAAGTACTCATTACGACGTACAACCTGGCACAGGGTGATGAAAAGGATCGCAAGTTCTTCCGAAGATTGGAATGGGATGTGAGTACGCTTAAACTACTGAAATAAATACCACTTTGCTCACACACTGCAGTGTATTGTCTTCGATGAGGGTCATGTGTTGAAGAATTTTCAGTCTCAACGCTATCAGGCCCTTTTGAAGTTTGAGGCTAGGTGGCGTCTTCTGTTAACCGGAACACCTTTGCAGAACAATCTACAGGAGCTTGTGGTATGTTGTTCCATACGGTGCGAATACGTTGGATGTCTGATATCCCAATAGTCGTTGCTCAACTTTATTCTCCCAAACCTTCTTGGGGAGGCTATGGATTCGTTACGTGCGATTTTCAAAACAAAGGGCGATGCCAAAGTCGCTTTACTCTCACAGGAGCGCATCTCACGGGCGAAAAAGATGATGACACCCTTTGTCCTTCGGCGACGGAAGGACCAAGTACGTATTGAGACTGAATGTTCCTCGTAGTTGCTCACTTCCCTCCAGGTGCTCAAGGACCTTCCTCAGAA
Organism: Xerocomellus chrysenteron; assembly: GCA_038093415.1. Lineage (NCBI taxonomy): Eukaryota > Fungi > Basidiomycota > Agaricomycetes > Boletales > Boletaceae > Xerocomellus > Xerocomellus chrysenteron. The sequence continues at coordinate 30,249 of JBBPSD010000127.1, read as the reverse complement.
GACAGAGCGAATAGAGTGGTGTGAGATGACCGAGCTGCAGAGGTCCATTTACAGCGATGCTCTGCAACGATCTAGGAAGACTATACAAGAAGTTGAATCCAACACCCCCAGCACATCGGGCACTTCGACTCCAAACGGCACTGTAAAGTCTTGGAAGAAAAAACCGATCAAGGCGCCGCGACCCAAGGACAAGTACGCTGAAAACAGCTCAAACGTGCTCATGGAGCTCCGAAAGGCAGCCTCGCATCCGATGCTCTTCCGGAAACTCTACACGGATCAGAACCTGACGTCGATCACCAAACTATTACTGAAAGAACCCGACTTTAAGAAACGTGGGGCTGTATTTCAGTATGTAAAGGAGGACATGGAAGTTATGACGGACGCCGAGTTGCAGTTCTTTTGCCAAGGCTACAGGGTATGTATCTCCATTGTCTGTAATCGATCCTCGGTGACCGGCTGACTGGTGACAAGTCAACGCGAAAGTACCTTCAAAGCGAGAACTGTTTCCTTGATGCCGGCAAAGTCACTGTGCTGTTACGACTGCTCGAAGACTATGGCCAACAGAAGCGAAAAGTCTTGATTTTCTCCCAGGCAAGTAAACCTCCCTCGCAAAGCATACGTCTGATGTGATATATGACACAGTTTACCCAAATTCTCGACATCCTCCAAGCCATCCTCAAGCAGAAGAATATGAAATATTTGCTGCTGACCGGTTCGACTGCTGTTGATGTCCGACAATCGCTCGTCGACGAGTTCACGGAGGATGAATCTATACCCATCTTCCTCCTCTCTACCAAAGCGGGCGGTATGGGGATTAATCTGACGGCAGCTAGCGTCGTCATCATGTAGGGCGGAACGATGTTTAGCTTTGAGCTCTCTAACTTATTTCCTTGCAAGGTTTGACCAAGATTTCAACCCCCACAACGATCGACAGGCACAGGATCGTGCATACCGGATAGGGCAGAGACGGGACGTTGATGTTGTGAAGCTGATAACGCGGGGAACCATCGAGGAAGACATGTTACGCTTGGGTGAAACCAAGTTGGCGCTAGACGAAGCAGTGGCAGGGGATAGCGAAGAGACGGATGGCGACAAGGGAGAGAACAAGCAGGAGACGGAGATGAAGATGTCACTGATGAACGTGCTCAGAAAACAACTGGAACAACAAGAGACTAGACAATCTGGAAGTCAAGCCCACACCTCCACTTCATGAACTTCACGGACACGCACGTCATAGTGTAGTATACATAGGACATACCCTCTACGATTACCGTTGACGGTGTTCTTTCAAGCAAAGACGGATAAGCCACGGACCAAACGATCAACGCTAGCACGGAAGTAGTCATTGTCAATGCCTTGCTCGCGAGAGTCCATTGGCACGAGCGGATTCCTGACTACGAAATTCACGAAAGGACCGCTGTAGATCTGTCGCAGGACGAAACGCAGGCCATCGGTGGACGGATCACTGAGACAGACGAACTTGTAGCCTGATATCGTTTCATACAAGTGAAGTTTGTACGCGGAGGTGCGGTAACTTGTAAACTGCTCGTCTCTAGCGAAGCGGGTGCAGTTCGCCATGCAGAACGGAAGAGAGGTAGGAACACGGCGTACCTTCCGGATAATTTCTTGATCATATTGCGCAACGACAAAATGACGCCATACACGAGTTTCGCTTCTTCATCAAACGAAAGGGCGTTGGATTTCGGCCCATCTGGTGGAGCTTGTGAAGGGACAGAGGCATCCTGGCCGATGGCTACAACGAACCCAGTGGTGGAAGAGAGGGTGTTCCGAGGGCTGCTAAAGGAGGAGTTGTTTGTGGTGGACGTGTCGACGGCTTGTGGTGCGACGGCACGAGAGACGGCATTCAGAATACCGCCCTCCACGGCGGGTTTCAGGTATTTCGTGCGATGCCAGTCTTGATAGTAGACGCAGGCGCAATGTCTGATGTGGTAGCATTAGAATGCTCTCGCAGATCTGGACGTCCTGTACCTGTCAAAGATGTAGAGACTATAGATGGTCATCTTGGTACGAAATGAAGCTGTGTTGCAGGTTACTGACTTGCCCCCATGGCAGACGTCGAACTTGCTGCTCCCGAGCCCGACGCTGGGCCCATTCCGCTCTCCTTTCCGGCCATCCTTCGCAACCCAAAGCTTGCCGATCGATTTGCGCATCAGGATCCCCCACAATCTCTCCAGCGCAGGACGAGGAAAGATCGACCGGAACCGGAAGGGAAGCGCTGGGCCAGACGGCGCGAGAACGGTGCTCTCCATCGCACTCCCTCCCCTCCTCGACTGACCCATCACAGCCAGGTTCACACACAACCCACACATCGCCCTCCCAACCACCGTCGACTTTGCCCACCCACTCCAGCGACCCTCAAACACCTTTCCGCATCCCCTGCCTGCCTACCTGCCCCGCTCCCTTCTCGTCCCTCCCTCCCGCCCTCCGCCCTCCCTCCCTCACACATCCTCCGCCGGCCTCTTCTCCCTCTCTTTGCGCGGCGCCCGCCGTACCCTTCGCGCCCGTCCCTCCTCTGCCTACCTTGTGGAAGCCATAGAGACCCACCTTGCGGCATGGCTCCAAGGCGGAACATACTTGAACCCCGATCGAGCAAAGGGTCTCCTCCACTTTCCCGGAGACCCAGTCGGCAGCAGGGACGACATCAGGGAAGTCGGTAGGGAGGCCGGAAGACTCGTCTGGGCGGTCAAAGCAGATCCCGCTCTTGAGAACCCCGGCTATCACGACGGCGGCTTCGAGAGATATGTCGTCCATTGCGTCGCAAGGTGGTACGGCGTCGTCAGCTTCAGTATGTCCCTCTCGCACCGCCCCCTCTCACCTACTGACACCACCTATCAGGTAAGGAGACAGACGGTTATCGTCTCACGTACCTCCTCCGCCCCAATATCACTCGTCCAGATCCTCATGTCAATGCAGCATCTCGAACGCTCGATACCCCTCCGACGACTGACGCCTCCGATTTCCATGTCTCTGATGCCGGCCTCTCCGATGTCAATACGACAGACACATCCGACTACAACGCTACCGACGCCTCCGATATCGATTCTGTCCCTGGAGATCCGCCCGCTGGCACTCGCTCACTCTCCGATATCGATGAATCCCGTCCGTCTTCCCCTGCTTCCTGGTCTGTCCTCGGCGGGTCCGCCTTTGCCGTCAACTCGGACAATGACGCAGACGATCGTGGTTTCGCAGCATCCATGGAATCGCTCTCCCTCTCCACTCATATCGAGTTGGACAATTTTGCGACGCCGTCGGCGGACACAACGTTCACACCGTCTCGTCTCCGGGATGCTTCTATCCCAGCCGGATTCCCTGGTGATGCTGAACTGGAAGAACAGGGCGAGAACCCAACGCCCTCCCGCGCCCGCGCCGACCGGGATCGCTTGCGCACGCTGTATCCTCGCTCAACTTCTTCCCCTTCCCCAGCTCGTAGATCCCCGCATCGTCTATCTACCGCTCGCAAGTCGGTTGCAAGGCGGAAGAGGAAAGGCAAGAATGACAAGAAAGGATTCCCTGGGGCTGCCGGCGCCGATAAAGGATCCTTCTATGATTACCTATTTGCCTGAACTTCGTACAGATGAACTCGCATTGCACACCCGTACCCGATTTCGAATGCTTGTAGGTTATATTGGCTTCGCGTATATGTATCTATCATACACGGCCAGTGAATCTGATATATATCAGCACTCTTCTAGAGAATGTCACATGCCGGTCGCTGCTCGGCTCATCCATCCCTTTACTGCGTGAATATCCTGGTCAACAGGTATAACGTCGACCCTCCCAGGCGCTTCGTATCACCCACATATCAGTCGCAGATGCCTCGGGCAAACAAACAAAAACTCACCACAAAGTTTGTGATCGCCGCAAATGCAAGAATGAACATCAAATATGCCTTGGTTCGCGACACACCCGCGTCCGAGCTGAATGTGCTCGAAGTATCCGTACCTGAGAGGATCAGCAAGAGGAGCACGCCCTGCGTTTTCCAGACATTCGTCAGCACCGACGGTGAGGACCAAGCAACGACCTCTTGAAGAAAGAACGTTCCCACTCACGTTCGACAACACCCATGTCAACAGCACGTTCGTTCTCACGTTTGCATAATAGTCCATTGCAGCTTGCTCCTTCTCCCGTTCGCTCATCGCTTTAGGTATTGTTTTCCCCTTTGCCCCCTGCTTGGTCTTGGCACTTCCCCGTGCGCTAGCAACGTCGGCAAACTTGGCGGCGCGCAGTGACTCGAGGGCTTCCTCGTAGATCCCGTTCACGTCGGCCGCTTCCGCCAGCATCTTGATGTCCACTTGAGAATGAGAGTCCTGCACAGCAGCTCCGAGATCAGCGTCGGGTATTGCATCTTGTTTCGTTCCCCACGAAATCTGATATATGTAATACGATGTGAATGAGACGCGGGGTGGGCAGGACAGGGAACACCAACGTCGTTTAGATTCGAGTATGCGTATCTGGCATGCACACGTCAGTTGGACCTTTCCAACGGAGTGCAAAGTCTCGCTTACATGCTCAATATGCAAACATATGTCGGAGTCAGCAACAGGTATTGCACGAAACTTGTCAAGAGATGCCACGGATCGAACGCAAGCAGGCTGCTCAGGACATAGACTACGTGACCACAATTCACGTTCAAGAGGACGTCCGATACACAATCAGTGAATTGCTCAAGCAATGCATCGGGACCTACCTCCGTATGTGACAGCAATGCTCAGAAGTACAACACTTCCTCCGGCCTGAGAGGCAGCTGCTATCCCACAGAGCACTGATGCAATGATTAGGTAGACCATCAAGATAGCTAGAAATATTGACGCGAGCTTGTATTTTAGTTGAGCACTGGAATGCAGACTCAGTACGAACGATTCGGACGGAAACCGGGACATACGCTCTTGGCTTGTTTCCCATTGACATAAGGAAACAGGCGATAATGATCGACGCTAGGAAGTACTTTAAAGCGATGGCTCATCAGAACGTAGCTCGTCGGAAAGAGACTGCATCGTACTTGAGCTATTGCATTGAAGTACTGGATATTTGACAACCCGAATGATTTATCCTCCAACGATGAACTTAGCACAACCTATTTGCCGGTTTCGTCAGCCTCACGCACGCCAACAACCACAAGTTAGCTGCTCACAAAGAATAGATAAAAGTTTCCCTAAGACAATCCCGCTCAAAAATTGAACATGCAAATAATACATCGAACTCACGATCCCAAACCACGAAAACACCAAGTTGATGCAATTGTACACTGTTTCTACAAGCAGCGTCACTTTCCTCGACGAACTGTGTCCACTACGCATGATTTGACCGACATGCGCGATAGCATAGACTGCGGCGAAGAATGAACCGTTCAGCCATCGCCGACGCTGAGATATAAACTCTGGGAGCGTTTCGGGAACATCAGTCTCGCCGATGGCCCCTTTGACGTATTTGAGCACCCTGAAGACCAGACGGGTGAATTAGATTTAGAGGGAGCGAGATGAGAACCGTACCAGCTAGAATTGGCTTTGGCTATCAGCTCGAAACAAAGAATACGCTAGAAGTCCTAAATTTAGAGTTTCACAGAAATTGCAAGTTGCTCACGTCCTCGGCGAGATCTACCGCCTGTCAGCATACGAGCGGGTAAGTAGTGAGAGCTGCCTACACATATTTGACGTGAAAATATCCGTATCGCTGCCATGGAGAACCTCGCCTTTGAAGTAGGAGGCGAGAGGACCGTGACCATCTTTGTTGTTCTGCAAGGCAATGTACCTGTACATATCCAGTAAGGTCATAGAGAGCACTCCGACGTCTCTGCACACGTACCTGTAAGCGGAAAACGCGCCAGGCTATGCGCACGTGAATTGTGGTTTTACGTATAGAACGAACATATTCACCAGGACACTGATATACCCAAACATACTCTCGGTAGGCTTGTCCAAGATATTGCTCAGTTTGTATTCAAAGTTCTGCGCAGCAACTTGCAGGGACAATCAGAGCAGGTGGGCACATCAAGTAACCGAGTCACTTTACCCAAGGGGTTCAAGAGGTATTGCCAGTTCTTGCCCTTGTATGCCGCAATCTCTCCACAAGCACCACCGACGTTCGAGTTGACGTCAAACGTCTTCCACAGACGATAGATGCTGTTGTTCCCCGGGCGAGTCCCAACATCCAACAATACGCACACGTTCGGCTGTGGCACGCAGGTCAATCTGGTTCCACACGGATCCCTATTACACTAACCTGTAACATTGGCGCAAACGCATTAAAGAACCATCGGTGGCTGTTGATCTTCTTCTGGTTCTTTTCTTTCATGCAAAAAATTATTTGCGTGGGTACGATGCCTTTATCCGGATACTTGAACTGGATGTTCGGATCCAAGGCAAAGGAAGTCGTATATTCAAATAAATGGGCGGTCACTTCTTTATTGTTTACAGTGTTTTTCATGTGGTCTCCGGGTTGGTAAACACCTAGGAGGGTTAGGCAATCAAGGACACGAGGATTAACCTTCTTTCGCCCGTCTGCGACGATGCAAACTACGACCTACGATATACCGTCAGCCCGGGAGACAAGTGGATGTCAGAGTAAGGCAAACCTTCTTCCACGCGTCTGGTCCCCAAGTTTGTGAGTTTTTGCGGGAACAGAGATGTGCAATATTCCGCATTACACCATACATGGTCCTGCAAAACAAAACCTCGTCTTCCTGTACACAACCGCCTATTAGCATGCGCGAAAAAGACGACGACTTGCCATGCGAGACGCACATTGTACATAGTAATAACAATAAACAACTCTGTAGTACGCCCATTCTCGTTCTGACGAAGAAAGAACTTTTCTTTCTCGAAATCGTCGGGGTCACAGGTGACGGCAGTATACCTGGATTTAGTCATTTCTGGTTCTCCGCGGTAGGGCATGACAAGCTTGGGTGGGACACTGAGATCAACGACCAAGTTCCCGTTGGTGAGTTGGACACGTTTCTTTTTGAGCCTACGCCGGACGCGACCAATGGGTGCGGGTCCAAAGTGCATAGTTTCCACTGGAGTTTCGGAATCGATGGAAGTAGACAGGGAAGGCGTCTTTTCGCCCTCGTTCATTTCGTCATCTTCACCTGGAACGTCCGCATACTGGGATATGTCGTACTGGTCATTATAGTCGTCGTCATAATCAATTTTTTCGGAAACATGACCAGGGTCATGGGATTGGGAATAGCCAGTGTAGCGTGCAACGTTGTTCTCGTCGAGTCTATAATCTTCATCATCACCGAAAGGGGTCGGAGAACGTGACCGTGGCGGGCGGTAGGATTGATGGGGATGTACACCGGAAGAAAACGCCTCCGTATCATGCTGGAAGTGATCAACAGATCCGTTATATGGCACTGAGAGACCATTCCCACCATGTGGCGCATATACGGTCGGTGTCGAGCTGAAAGGGTTACCAATGACATGAGCGGAGAAGCTCGCTGGTGGCTGGGGCAGCGAACGGCTGGAATTCTGACTATGTTGGCTATTTTGGGAGAGGTCTGAATGGTCGGTGTAGACTGAGGTGGGTCTCGAGTAGGGGCCGGTGAATGGATCGTGGTCGTGTGTGGATGAAGAAGGGTCGTCGAGGTCGAGGGTTTCGCCGGTCATGATAGTGGGCAAGAGTTGGCCTGGCTGATATCGCTCCGGAGGTCGTTGATGTTCGGCAGAGACTGGCAAGCTGCGGTATGGGGTGAGCGGTGTCATGGTTGTAAGAGAAAACCTGTACATGGAGTAGCGTTGCGCGTCGTGGTCGTCCTGTTTGGCTGGCGGTGGTTTTCGTAGCGGCATCGTGGGTGGGTCTCTCGCGTCCGCTGGGAGTAACCAGTTCGACTTTGTCGCGTCTCGGTCACGTGGGGGTACACATGACGTGACATTGATATAATGACGCGTGACAGGAGCAAGTCTAAGTCTGTCCGCGATGTCCGAGTCGATGTCGACCCCGTGGATCCGCGACTACCTCTTGGACGTTGCGCAAACATATGGCGCCCAGCTCTACAACACCCCAGTGACACCAGCAAAAAAGAGAGTTCAGCTCACAGACGTACGCTCGTGGTTACCGTACTCGCCAATTCTGACAGTCGCCCTCCAGTTCCTCACTTATCAAGAAAGTAGTTACGTTTGGGCTTGGATTTCCGACAAGGATCACAGAGTGTCCGTCCGCATCTCAAAAGACGCTGTAGACCAGTATAAAAGGTCAGTCGGACTCCCGTTACCGCTATATTACCTCTCCCAATCCTTGTAACAGTATCCATGGCCGCGACATCATTGACTCTCGCTTCTCCCTTGTTTTTATCTCCCGTTATCGTCCTATGTTTTCTCCGCGTCCTCTCGGTCCAAATGCGACCGGAAATACACCCATATCCCACATATCACTTGAAATTGACCATGTCAAATCGGTAGGCATCGGCGGACACTTGTTTGGGAATCCCCGTGATCTCGAATCGGATGAGAACATGAAAGAATGGGTTCTAGGTCTTCGTCAGGACGGTGGGGGTGGGTAAGTCCGCGCATATATTCAACTTCCTGGTTCAATATACTCGTTCAGAAACGTTTTAAAGCTTCGCAAGCAGCAAGAACTAGCGCAGAACAAAAAAGCACCATCTCCCCCTCCTTTCTCACTGTATGTTCCTGTCTCCCAATGTCAGACTACCAAAGCTGCCGAGGCTACTGCGAAACCCAAACCCAAACCCGAGCAACCCCAAGACTTCAAACGCATGTATGCTAAACGCTGGCGGGTGTGCCAATTTATTCTTGTAACATCCGTAATGTGTTGAGTTCAATGACTAGATCGTTGAGGTTAATGAATGGAAATTCGCGACCAAGCCAGCAGCGGAGGAACGACGTAATCGTAAGTGTGTTTTCGTACATAACAGCTGGGTTTACAATTTGATTCTATCTGTGCAGAGACAGAGCCCAGTCATCCTCTCGTTGAACCGCGCTTGGACACCACAAGCCGACTCGAGTCTCGCCACCGTGGGCCAGCATGTCTCACATCACCACATCGCACACCTTCGCCGACCTCCAGGCTACAACGGCAAGGAACACCAACGGACTGGTCGCCTTCGCACAGGGGAAGTTCGGTTGCTCCAGACGAAACCACCACAGTCGCTCTTGAGAATGCAATCCGACGGCACGACGAGCCAGAGTTCTTACCTACTACTACTCCGCACCTACCCTCTGATACAGAGGGGCACACCATAGTGGATACTGCAACCACATCAGACACCCGTTCTCTTCAACCACCTACGCCTGCGCAACGCATTAAGCACTCGCCACCACCTCGCTCCGCCTCACCCCGCCGTAGTTCTCCAGAGGTATTTGCTCCCTCCTCCCCTCTTCCTTCCCAACAGCTCCCTTGTTCGTCCCCGCCTCCACCCAGTTCATCTCTACCCCCTCCATTCTCCCCTTTGTCAATGCCCGACAGTATTCGGAAGAACATTCAGCGGAAGGTTCCCCATCCGGGACTCCCCGTCCCCCGACCAGATCCCACCAAGCAAGGCCCAGTTCAGATCCTAGTACCCAATTCTGATACATCTGGTACAGGATCGTCCCAGTCATATTCACAATCGCAAAATCCGTCACAGTCGCAACAGCGCCAGCGCCAACTACTGTCACATTCACCCGCTTTCCCATCATCTCTCGCAAAGGACTTTAAACCTCCTGATTCATCCACACCTAGAAAGGGAGAGCCAGACAACTCGACAGGACGTACGTCGAAGATGTTTGCAGAGTCTTTGCCTACACATTGCGATATCTACGAACAGGAAACCACTTCGACAGATGTCAGAAATAGCACTGAAAAAGCTGGCTCTAACATGGGAAAGCAGGAAGGGTCGGATTCGACTCAGCCACCCGGGCCGAGTGCTCCAAAGATTGAAGTGCTTGAAATAGGAACATCTGATTCGGAGGAAGAGATCGACCAGTTGCAATTGACACACAGTACCGCAAGGACAGAGGTTGACTTTGACACACAGACCGGAACACAGCATACAGGCGAAGGGGACGCTGACGCTGACCACGAGGATAACCTATTATCCGTTGATAAAGTTGAAGTACGTTCCGCGCCCCAAGGTAGTCCACCACGTCGGCCCTCACGCCTGGCTGTCACCCCGGTCATACAACCCAATGGACAAGACACTGATGGAGTTCCCATCCATTGTTTCACTCAGTCGCCTGTGCGGCCTGGGTCCCGGAGTCCTTTGTATTCACTTTTCTCGGACGCATTGGAGGATGAGTGCACAGTATCCTCACATACCCCCACCCTCCCCATCGGTCGAACTCAGGACAAGGTACAAGAAAAGGCAAGCCCTGCCCGCGTCCCAAGACACGACTCAGAAGCATGGAAAGAGCCTAGCTTCCTTGCAAGGAACAAGGGAAAGGGAAAGGCTCGCGCTGGCGAGGAACTAGATACGCCGAGTGTGAAAGTGGGCAAGAAACGCCGGCGGTCCGCTCAGCCTGAGTCACCTGTGCCGAAGCAGGCGAAGATTTCCGCACCAGAAGTGTGTCGGGTGGCGTCAAGCAAGAATACTACTGGGACCATGCAGCCTCGAGGCACCGAGGCATCCGCTAATGGGAAGATACATTCAAGTGATCGACCCTCGACCTCCCCCACCGATACCACGGAGATGACGACACCGTCTACTGCCTTTCAATTATCCAAACCTCGTTTAGCAAATCTTGTTGTCGACTTTGAAAGAATCGACCTAGGCAAAAGAGTGCCGATACCGATGATGGATATGGACAAGGACATCAAAAGTATGTTGTTGAGGACTGGAAGGATTCGGACACTTGGGAAGAAGGTAGAGAAAAATGGCAATGTTTACATCATGGGACGATAAAATGTGTAAATCTACTGATCAGCTACAGCGATGACACTCTTGCCCGTGTTCGTGCCCTTCAGTACCGCTAAGATCACCTCCCCTACACTTTCAAGACCCTTCGCGAGGTCCTCTTTGAACTTGAGCTCGCCGGATGCAATGCGTGCAGGTACTTCAGCATAGAAAGCTTCCCTGTACTTCGGAAGAATGGAGCTCACAACGAAACCATAAATCTTGATCCCTTTTGCCACGATGTTCATCGAGTTCTGGTGGATACAAAACAGCGAACACTGAATTGTGGTCCCGGCCAGTTAGATCTGATACGCACCATCACTGGGTAAGGTTTGGTGTTATACCCGGAGATCATTCCACATTCCTGCAAAGCATGAAATAAAACTGAGAAAAATTATCGCGAGTCGGACTCACAATGAAGCGTGCATTCATAGCTGCAGCCGCCAGCGCCGCATCGAGAGTTTCGCCTCCCACATTGTCCCAATACCTATACAAGGAGTCAATCACCGTCACCCTCGTCAAATGGGTAATACAACATACACATCGATTGAACCTTCCTTCTTGAGTACCTCGGAGGTCTTTGTCGTCTTGTAGTTGAAGGCCACGTCTGCACCAAATTCCTTCATAAATGCAACTTTCTCATCCGAGCCCGCCGAAGCAATCACTTTGAGGCCGTCGCGCTTCGCGAGCTGAATGACGAGACTAAAAGATCATAAATTTCATGGATGAACTCCTGGCAATGAGGAACGGAAGGACGTACGATCCGACCGCGCCGGCTCCAGTGGTTATGAATGCCACTTCCCCCTTCGGATCGCGATAAGCTACGAGCACGAGTAATCGTCATTATTACTTACCTCCTTAGCCTGGGCGTACTCCTTCCAGGCACAGTACGCTGTTTGACCTTTTGGCATCAAGCGAATGAGTCACATGATGTTCTCTTGACAGGCCGAATAACCATACCTGGCATACCAGCTGCTCCGACAAACACACTCCAAGGGAGGTTGTAATTGTTCTCTATCTTGCTGAGGGGCTCGAGTTGGGTGTGTATCGAGTACTCCTCGAACGCTGCGTGGAAGTAAGACCCACTGGCGTTGAACGATATACTATTATAATTACTCACGGAGAAACCCATATACATGATCACGAACATTGAAGGCGGGGTGCTCGGAACGAACAACGACGCCTACACCTAAATTTTCAAGCCTAGCAAAACACAACACGTTATACTCGGAATGTAACGCGGAGACAGAGACGACACGCACGGCTGTCCGAGTTGAAAGGCAGGCTAACCACAGGTTCACGAGTTATCAGAACAACCGATTCTGCATACTTCGTGCGATTTGCAACGATGACTCACGCGATATGATTTGATGCTCGGATCTCTCATACGGCCTCTCATAAATGGATCTATGGATAAGACCAGCGTCTTCAAGAGAATTCCTCCGTGTAAGGGTACATTTTCGAGGTCGATCGTCTGGCTTGTGTCGTACACCACTGTGCGACCAGGAATGGGGTAACCTGTCGGAGCGATGTCAGCAGATATGCCCGTGGACTGCCCTGTACTTGGCTTTCCTACACACCAGTTGGGATCTCGTTAAAGATCTGGCGAGCATTCGTAGTGGGTGCCATCGTCTTAGTATGAGCTTAGAAGGTGACTGAATGTCGGTAAGGGTTTGAAAGTTATCTTTAAGTATGCGCAGCTACATGGCGAGGCTGTCCTGTTTGCGTGATCTCAAGTTTGTTGTCAACCCGGGGTTCACAAGGGTGTCCGACGGATGCAGACTGGCAAATATACGCCGACATGAATGAAGCGACTGTGACAGTGACACGCGGTGCCAGACTGCCAGTGAGATCGAGCTCAGCTGTCATCCTGATACTTAAGGGCGGTGTTCGGTACACTCATGTTCCGACATTGTAAGGAATCGAATCTTGCAAGGGTACGGATGAGAGGGAGCAGCGGAGGCCACTGACTCGGAGGACTTAGTACTGTCAATAGCGCTGCCAGTGAGCCTGAGGCCCGGGAAGGTGCGAAAAAAATAGTGTTGTGAATACCTAGAACTTCGAAGTTCAAACGAAAACCCGTCCACACCTCAGCGATATTCAAAAAAAAGATACTTAACTTCAACCGACACGCAAGAGAAACTCAAGATAACTTGATTATTTATCTCACTCGCCTTCTGGGCCCCCACGCTACTGCCGGCAATTGCCGGGTTGAGCCAACAACACTACGAGTCAATGCCAGTGATGTCATTGCCAGTGACCACCGAATTGCGGCGCCAGTTCGTCTTCGAGCAGTTCGTTCCTCATTACCAATAGGTATAAGATCTATGCCGAATTGTACTCTGATCATGATGTATACTAAAGGTATGTGTCGAGGTTCGTATGCCAGTGTGCAAACGCCACAACCCCGAGTCCTTTCAACATTCAACCTCTATTGTGCCTTACCAGTGTTTAGAAGTCTACGCGCAACCCGTGAACAACCGAGTTTGCACGCTGATTAATGGTTTAAACTGGCATTAAAGTGGATTGCAGTCACTCGAGCGACTAGGACTTGATACCAACAACTCGGAGGCCTGGGTCTAGGCCACGACAATAGAAACTCCTGTTCGAATTATACCCTCGAACGTGGATCCACTCGTGCAAGATAGGCACAATCCGAACAAAAAATTGAAATTGAAATTGATCATATATGGACGCTCAACGATCTGCGTTCGTCTCTTAAGGGAGCGTAAGGTCTTTCTCCTACCTTCTCCAGCCATCTCTTGATCCACGAGGTTTCTTATCATTGGCGCTTGGTCACAGGAAGCACGCCTTATGTCGGTGATGTCCGATGGCACGATATAAAATCCTTCGTTCCTCCCCCTCGTCCTGCACCCATCCCACCAGCCACCACATTCAAACCCATCATACTCATGCCAGACCACAAGCCTCATTACATGGATAAGGACGCTGCGGCACGCATCCAGTCCCATGCAGTGAGTACTGTGTTGGTAAGGATTTATGTTGTTGACTGGGACCAGGATCGGACTGGCACCAATGAAGGCTTCAAAGAGCGTGCTCAAAGCACCGCAGATCGCCGTGAGCATAATGAACATCGTGCCGATCACGGTGGGCATCATGCTCATGGTGGAAGCGGGAAAAAGTAATCCACCGAAGCTGCTCGTCATGTTCGTCATTCAGACATGCGTCGTCACACAGTGTATGTGCTAACCACACCTGACAGGAAATATCCCCTTTGTAACACGTAGCATTTTAGTCATTCTGTCGGTGTATGAGTTGTTGGACGAAAGAAATCATAAATTGTACCTGTGAAGCTTTTATATTTCTACCAGGCGCGCGGATCATCGCCCATACGCCGTAGTGGGACGGTAGGCGTAGGGACCTATTATTCTTCGAACATGAACTTTCAGAGGCGTTTTCCTCCCTCTTCAATGCGTCTGTCCGTTGGTTCTCCTCGGTTGTAGCCCGAGGGACCCACCACGGTGACGTACGCATTATTTGCCCAGACGATATTATACCGGGCCAACCGGCCATTTCTAGTGCTGATGCAAGGCCGGCGAAATAGTTTCGAGACTCCACATTGATGATTGATGGACACGACCTCGCAGGTCCCAAATCTGAGCGATACGAATTTGCTCAAAATTGGTTGGAGATGAGGTTGCTGTCCACTCGCCAGACATTCAAAGATGGTCAGACGTCAAAAGAGACAGCTGCTAATGAGGAGAAAGAGAATATAGCACATTTGGAGAGTTCCTCGCCGTCGTCACCTTCACAATGATGCATTTATATAAGTCGCATCACAACGAAATGCATATGTCAAAATACAGCAACAGAATGATGAAATACACTAGTCCAAGACAGCATATTTCTTCAAGTGTTCTGGTATAATGTCGTACAACTCTTTGGACTGCAACCATTTCTTTGAGAATAGCCGGCTCTGGTATCGGTATGCACCGTCAGCTAAGACGGTGACGACGCTCGATCCTGATGACCATCCTTGTGTTAGTCATGTCTTTGAAGAGCAGCTATCGAACGCACCCTTGCCGAGTTTTTGCGCAACCTCCACGGCGGCAACGACGTTGAGAGCCGAGCTCGCGCCAAGGTATAAACCCTCGGAGTCCAAGAGCTGGTATAACATCACTATCGATTTTTCATCCGCAATCATGAGCGATCCGTCTAAATCATTAACAAAGGTCGCCAAATTGTCCGTAACACGACCCTGACCAATACCTGCGGAATCACACGCTTCAGCATACGACTGCGGCACCGATAGTGATAGGTTACCTTCGGTGATCGAGCTGCCCTTGCGCTCAATGAGCTTCCCGCCGCTTGAGAGGTAGGCATGCAAAACGCTCCCTGGAGGGTCGGCAAGCCACACTTGCGTCTTCCCACCGCTCTTCTCTTTCAGATACTTACCCACACCAGCCAGGGTCCCACCGGTACCGGTCGAACACACGAACGCATCGACTCCACCCTGCGTTTGCGCCCAGATCTCTGGACCGGTCGTGAGATAGTGCGCGCGGGCATTCGCGGTGTTGTCGAACTGGTCGGTCCATATGGCGTTGTCCAGTCGCGCAGCATACGCCCGCGCTTGGTGGTTGTAGTTCTGTGGGTTCTCAAACGGGACCGCGGGAACGGGGTGTACCTCTGCGCCGAGCATGCGCAGGAGGTCGATCTTCTCTTGGCTCTGTAAGACGACGTCGACGCGTCAACGTGGCACGCCTAGCGATGGACGCGGGGGGCAGCGCACCTGAGTGTCGGGCATGAATATCACACATTTGTAGCCTCTGGACCGACACACATGGGCCAAGCCAATGCCGGTGTTCCCAGCGGTCCCTTCGACGACCGTCCCGCCGGGTCGTATGCTGAGCATCAGACGCCGTCAGCCCTCTAATAAATAAATAAAGTCAACATGTACTCACCGGCCCTTTTCTTCTGCATCCCGAACGACCCCAACGGCGGCACGGTCCTTGATGCTTCCCCCCGGGTTTTGAAACTCGGCCTTGCCGAATATGCTACACCCTATCTGTTCAGACAACGTTTTGAGATAAATCTATGAATGTGGCTTGTCAGAGAGCTCCAACGTGACTCGATTGTCCATTCTCACCAGAGGTGTGTTTCCCACGGACTCGGTGAGACCTTGGAGGGCGGCCCCGGCGATTCTCCTCCTGCCCACTTGAAGCTGATGTGGGTGAGCAAGTCTGCTTGCGCGAAGAAGGGAAAGCATCATGCAAAAGAGATTGTACGGTGGATGCAAAAGATGAGGTTGAGTTTATGTTAGATGGTATTGGTGAGCACGACATTCTTGCAAACTCGGGTAGAAAATTAATATTCGACAGCGCTCCTACAGTACACGACAGAAAGAGATCCAAGACAAGTCAAACCTTCCCAAATGTCTGCTCCAACATGTATTCGATAGCAAGACCTGCATAGTAGGCGACTCTAAATGATTATTGATCATGTCCACGATCGATATTTAACGTCATGCGTCACAAATTCACAAGGGAAGTGAGCTCTCCCCATTAAAATGAGTCGGAAAAGAATAACCAGAGAACATCGAAAAAAGAGATGGAAAAGAGAAAACTACGGCTGCGCAAGTGATGTACCAGGGTTTTGATGAAACAGGGAAAAGCGTCCTCGCTGCATGAGGTGAACTGCGCAAGACAAAGGATGAAATCTGTGTATGGAAGGACATGACGAGGATCAGATAGTCTGTCGTGCGTGCGGAAGTGGGTCGTCGCAGGCCGTGAGAGGGGTAGCATAACATGGGTATCGACGAGACTGAGAAACAGAAACAGACTTCTGAGGCGGATCAGATGGCAAGCACCACGAAGAAAGACATTGGACATGCATGTTCACGGTTGACGCTTCTTCACGTTCTGATTCAACCACTGAAGTCCCTCGAAAAGACCTTCACCCGTCGTTGCGCAACTACAGGCACCCCGATCAGGCACGCCCAAGAAAAAAAAGACAGAAAAGCCTACCTGGGGTGGACATACCACGAGCGGTCGCGCATACGGTGCAGACCCAACTTCTCGGTGACCTCGGCAGGTGACATGGCTGAAGAGGAATCGGTGAGGGGTATCAGATAGAGTGGGTAGTCGCCCACCTCCGGGAAGATCCTGCTTGTTGGCAAACACGAGCAATAAGCATTCCTTCATCTCCCTGTCACTGAGTATACGGTGCAGTTCTTGTTTTGCTTCGTCGATTCTCTCTCGGTCTTGGCTGTCGACGACGAAAACGAGACCCTGAGTGCCAGTGTAATAGTGTCTCCAGAGTGGACGGATCTTGTCTTGACCTCCAACGTCCCAAACGTTGAACTTGACATTCTTGTATGTGACCGTCTCCACATTGAAGCCGACTGGATAGAGTGAGCAAGGTGGATGGAGAGACGGACGAGGACTGACCGGTTGGTATCGTCGTCACGGACTGGTTTAACTTGAGTTTGTATAGAATGGCTGAGTGGGACAAGTCAGCGAGTGGATGTGCGACCTGGGGAGGGCATACTCGTCTTGCCGGCAGCATCGAGGCCGAGCATGAGCAGTCTCATTTCCTTGTTGCCGAACAGGCGGCCTAGTGGCGACGTGAGCAAGGGGACTATTTGATGGAAGAAAGAGCTCACTGAGGGCTTTTGACAAGTTGGCACCCATGGTAGAAAGCGAAAGAAGAGATGTGGTGGTGTAAAGAGCGACGAAGGCGAGGATAATGAATGCCACAAGCAACTTGGTGTGAAAATTCAACAATGTCACTGCGACTATACATGCTGAATCGTAAAGGACCCCAGACACCCCCTACGCTAGTACCAGCTCAACTCCCCGCTACGCTCTGGCTAAACACCTTCAGCCATCCGTCACCCATGTCCGTCCGCAGCGCCTCAATCCGCGCCCGGTACAGCTCTGCCTCCCTCATCTGCCTCTCCCCGCTCTCCCCCACCGTGGTATCAGGTGGCTCAAATGCCGAATACGAGCGCCGGTGGCCGTCTGGCGAAAGTGGGCTCGATCTCTGGGGTGAAGTAGACGACGAGCGTTCCATCTGCAACGCCCCAACAGTCGGCAACACCATTGGCAGAGAGCCTGGTGAAAACGCATGCTGTTCCCCATCTCCGTTCAGATCGACGATACGTTTCGCTCTGCGTTTCTTCTGTCTGCCTGGAACACCATGCGACGCTAATCGAACACCCGCTGATGGCGACAGTGCGGTCTCGCATGCCATAACCACGTCCGTTGCCATGCCATGGTTTCCCTTCGACTTCGCAGGCCCGATCGGGACAGGAGGGGATGCTGGTATTGGCACGTCTCTCGCGGAACTCGCCTGCTCCGGTGCGACGTGCGTAAGCCCCCTTCTCTCGTAAAACGTCGGCGGAGTGCCATCTAAAGAGATGCGTTTCCCTTCCTTGTGGAATAGGTCGAAGCATGCAAGACGGTGGCTGTCCTCTATCTCCGTCAGCGGGTTGCCCTCGATCCATATCTCCCCGATGTTAGGAAGTGTCGCAAGGCGTCCAACTTCGGCGCTCTCATCGATGTGATTAAAGCGGAGGTCTACCCTCTCAAGCGCCATTAGGCGTTCGAGACCACAAATAGACTCGAGACGGTTACGGGAGAGGTTCAAGTAGAGGACCTGTCCAAGGTGGGTGTAGATTCCGAGAACGGAATCGATCATATTGTCAGAGAGATTGAGCGAAACAAGATTATGAAGGACAGAGAGGCCATGCGGGACAGAGACAAGGAGATTCGAAGATAGATCAAGGTGTGTTATAGAGACAAGGTATGGGAGAGGGTCTGTTGGCAGGAACGTGAGGGCATTGTCTGCGAGGGAGAGATGTTTAAGGAGCCCCCATTTGTAAGAAGAGAGAGCCGAAGGAGGGGAAGGTAGCGTGGGATCCTCTGCTCGTTCCTCGACTTCCTCGGGAACGGAGGCAGGTAGCGGTGTGTTCGTCCAAGAGGGCTGTCTGCGAGGAATCCGCCTTGACCTCTGGTCCTTGAGCGATCCGTCCCTGCGTGCCTGGTCATCAAGTACTGCTCCGATGAAAATGTCGGCGACATCCTCCAGCCCACTCCGCTTGATAGTCAGGCTACGAAGGGATTCCGCGAGCCTGTCCCAGCCAAGCAATGAGCGGGGATCAATGTCCACGGTCTCGAGAGACCGGAGGTTCTTGAAGGCATCAAGGGGGAGGGCACTGTGGTTCGGAGGATCGTCCTTGATTTCGGCAATGACTTTGGGTCCAGGGGCTTTGAGTAGGAGGGCGGGGATCTTGGTGAAGCTACTATAGATGTATTTGAGTTCGGCATCGATGCTCTGCTGCTCAGTTCGGCTCCACCAGCTGGTGCCCAAGGAGAGACCGGAGACGGCGGATAGAGAGGAGCGGAAAGAGGCCAGGGAGAGGGTTTCGGATTTGTCGCGGGGGGAGCCGATGTCGATGTGTGTGTAATGCATTGGCTTGGAAGGGTTTGGGACTGTGACGTCGAGGGAGCCGACATCGAGGCTAAGAGACTCGATGCGCATGAGGATGTAAAAGAGACGGTGGGTGTCGATGGCAAAGGTGACAGGGCGAGGCGGGGGTGGCTGGTGGACGTCGGCGGGGAGGAACCAGCCGAAGACGGAGGGCTGGGCGGGAGTGGTGCGCGGACGGCGGCGGCGTTGGAGGCCGGCCTCTGCCAGACCCTTCTCGTTTAGTCTGATGAACGCAGCGATTCTGCGCAGATACTCGTCGCCGTGGACTGGCTCCATCGCGCGAGTCGTCGCTGTCCTCCTCAGTCCCGCGCCGCTCGTGCCCCTTTGCCGCATGCCGGTCGGTACCCTGGACACCCCGCTGTGTGACGTGACGTTTTATGATTACGCATGATGTCACGTCGAGTGATGCTGCGTGTTTGCTCCGGTCCATAATGAAGATAACGATAAAGACATTGCAGCAGAAGGTCTTCCAGGTGCGTGCCACCAGCCCAGCACGATGTCGCCGTCAAACGCGCTCCTAGATCGACGCTGACGGGGAGGACACCGTTGGAAAGCTCAAGGAAAAGATCTTTGAAGCGCATGGCCACCCGCTCGAGACGCAAAAGCTGATCTATGCCGGTACGCTCATCCGTGTCGATCTCCGAATCGCCTAACCCATCTCGTGTTCAGGCAGAGTCCTCCTCGATTCCAAGACCGTGGCGTCTTGCGAGATCAAGGAAAAGGACTTTTTGGTGCTTATGGTAGCAAAGGTAGCGATGACCCTATTCTCGGTGCATCCATCTCACTTGTTCACTCCTAGCCCAAGCCAACTTTCACCACGCCGGCCATCTCCTCGTCATCTACGTCTGCCGCACCCGCCACCGCACCTGCACCTACACCACCCACTGCACCAGCGGTGCCTGAAGTCGCACCGGCGCCCTCCGCACCTGCTCCGCCAACTGCGCCTGTGCCTGCGCCCGCTTCCGCCGCTCAGACAACCCAATCCACCACGGGCGACTTTCTCACCGGAGATACACTCCAAAGTACGATACAGAACATGATGGAGATGGGTTTTGAGCGCGAGCAAGTCGTTCGCGCCCTGAGAGCGAGTTACAACAACCCCGAACGCGCTGTTGAATACCTGTTCAACGTGAGTGGCTATATGCGTGTACCAGGCCTGATTTTCGATGGTGTGGCAACAGGGTATTCCTGAGCAGGCAGCTGCACCGCCTAGCGCGCCAGCTCAACCTGCCCCTCCTGCTGTCGCTGCGCCAGCGCCAGCATCCGCACCTGCACCCGCACCCGCACCAGGCCAGCCTCAAAACCTGTTTCAGGTATGTTGCAAGCTCTTGGTTGACGATTCTTAAACATTCCCTCGCCTCAGCTCGCGCAGCAACAGCAACAGCAGCAGGGAGGCGGTGGGCTCAGTGCTGGTGGTGCTCTGGGTGGCCCAGGCTTGCCAGCACTCGGGGACAGCAATCAGATAACGCAACTGCGGGAACTGGTTGCGCAGAACCCTGCAATGATTCAGCCACTGATCCAGCAACTAACTGCCGCAAATCCTCAACTTGGGCAAATACTTGCGGATAATCCACAGGCGCTGCTAAATTTTTTGGAGGGCGAAGAGGGCGAAGCTGGAGGAGCGGGGGTGCAAGTTGTGAACATTACACCAGAGGAGCAAGCAGCGATTGAACGGGTGAGTTGGGAGCGGCGGAGAAAAAAGACGGATGCTGATGGAAATGCAGCTTCAAGCGCTCGGGTTCCCGCGGGAGGCGGCGATAGAGGCGTATCTTGTGTGTGACAAGAACGAGGAGCGAGCAGCAAATTACCTGTTTGATTTGGATTCCGAGTCGATGGGAGGGGAGTAGAGTCGTGTAGTGTCGTGTACTTGATGGCAATCGCCCACATTGTTTGCACGTTGTCTGGTCGAGAGACGACCGCGTGTGAAGTCAGATCGTACAAAACCCGCTTCTCCACTTCCTCCTCCTCCTCCTCCCAGCCATACCCGCAATACCCCCCACTTCCACCACCACCACCACCATCCTCACTTCTTTTTTTTCTTGTTCGTTTTCGACCCCGGCACATCTGATGGCCACTCCTCAAGACTCCTCGTCTCCCCCCGAAGACACGGTTGCCGACAAGCGCAACGAACCCTCTCCCCCGCAGATATCCGTGAACGGGAACGTCGAACCCGGTGCGCAGGCGCACGACCTCACGCCCTCCTCGTCCACCGAGGCAGACAAGGACAACGCCCATAACCCGTCCCTCACCGCCTCCACCTTCGTTTCCCCAGACGAGCGTGACAGCACACGCCATGCAGACAAGGACAAGGACAAGAGCTCCCTCGCCGCCACCTCAACCATCCAGCCAAATACCACCACACCCACAACAGCGTCCAGTAACACCAGTCGCAGGTTCTCTCGCAAGCCAAAGGCTGCCAAGCCTCCCGCTTCCACAAGCTCTGTCCCTGACAAAAGCCCTCCTGTACGTGCTCCCTCGCAAGAGGCGAACAAGTCCAAGGGTGGCTCACAACGTTCCCCCAAGAAGCCTTCTTTTATTTCAAAGCTTGTCCGCATACTCGTCCCATGTGTCGCACCCAATGACCGTGCCCATGCCGTCGACATCGACGTTCTCGATGCGACCCGCCCCCCAGCCCAAGCTTCAACCACGAGCAAACCTGCAGACTCCCCCGTGCCAAACGAGAAACAACGTTCCGACGCAGACTCACAGGAAAAGGAACGTGAAAAGGTGGCTCCACCACCTATTTCGGTTCCCAAGGACCCTTCCCCAGCAACCAACCCGGATGTTGAAGTCATCGTCCCTTCAACCCCTACCAAAGCGTTGTTACCCATCTCAGAAACCGAGGGTGTCACAAGTGGTGCAGTACAGCCGCCTGGCTCATCGGGGTCCGACATTTTTTCCGCACAACCCATCCCGCATTCAGATTTATTACACACGTCTCCTGCCCCCGCGCAACCCCATGTCGGGGACACGTCGCATTCTACGACAACCGATTCTGACGGTAGCTTTACGGACGACGAGGTTCACGGTGAGGGCGAAGAAGCAGAACCGGAGGAAGGAGAACCCATGGAGGAGGACGACGAAGATGCCCTCATATTGAATGGAGGAGCGGGCATCCCCATTGGACCAGTAGGTGTTACCCCGACTGGTTGTCCTACATCCGGTTTACCTTCCGTTTAGGACGGCATTCCGCGGCCCCTTCTGCCTCCGATTGCACCCCAGCACGCGGGGCGCAAATGTCTGGTTTTGGACTTGGACGAAACCCTCGTTCACAGCAGCTTCAAGGTAAGAGGCTCCAGTGGCGTTTATTCCGCACTCGGCTCAGCCTCTGTCTTGTAGTCCATACAACACGCGGACTACGTCGTGCCAGTGGAAATCGAATACCATTGGCATAACGTGTACGTCATAAAGCGCCCAGGCGTCGACAACTTTTTGAAGAAAATGGGTGAGATATACGAGGTGGTGGTATTTACCGCCAGCTTAAGCAAGGTCAGTCTTGTTTTTCAGCTCGCCGTTTCAGCAGTCGATTCAATCTTCGCACAGTACGCAGACCCGGTCTTGGACAAACTCGACATCCACCATGTCGTCTCTCATCGGTTATTCCGGGAGAGTTGTTACAACCACAAGGGTAATTATGTCAAGGTACGCGCTATCGTCATCGACTGTGGATGCATCTCAAGTTCTCTATAGGACCTTTCGCAATTAGGGCGCCCTATCGCTGATACCATCATCCTGGACAATTCCCCGGCTTCATATATCTTCCACCCCAATAATGCGGTTCCTGTCTCTTCGTGGTTTAATGATCCCCACGACACCGAACTCACCGACCTGTGCCCTTTCCTCACCGACCTAGCTGAGGTTAGGGACGTGCGAGGTGTCCTTGACGGCGGACTCTGAGCACTGGCCGTGCAATGGCGCGTACTGGAGAGGACTAGGGAGTCTACTTGCGAACGCGCACTTTACTGTGTTGTAATGCACTGTTCCGCCTGTTTTCGTGATAGGAGAAATACCAGGGCTCTGCACCTATCTCGATGTTCCCAGCTACTCATACCCACTCATCGCCCTTTCCTGTCCTCTCCGGTACCGCACCATCGTCCTGTCATCCAGATTGTACATCTTGTACAACAAATTTCCCCGCATCCACCTCCTCCCATCAACTCCATTCGCAATTATACCCAGTACGCTCATGCGTCGGTAATCTTTATCGTTCTGTATCCATCTTGCACACATACGCATCATATCCCCACGCACTTGCGGTTGTCTTTTGGTATCCACGACTTGGAGTGTCTGCACGTTTTCCGACATCACACATTCCCTTTTCTTCCAAAATTCTCCTCCATGCAGGTACACAAGAAAAAACTCCACCCCCTCACACCTTTATGACATGCATTATGGACCACTCGCATATTGACCCGGTTGGTGCGAACATTCCTCGATGCTGATGTGGACTGATCCAGCATGTATCACTGGCAGGACAAGCTTCTTATTGTGTTGCCTTTAATTTATGTTACCCTTTCACCTTGCGTCCCCTTGATTTACTCCGTGGGCATATGCAGCCTTGTATGCATGCCCACAGTTTCCCCCCTCCACATTTTATCACTGCTTTTTCTTCCCTTGATTTTTACGTTTTGACGCTTTGGTTCCTCTCCTTGCACGACCGTTACGATTGTTTACGATGTTACATACGACGAAATGATGCACATTTTTCAACAACTCTGAACGTGACTGATTTTCGATCATCATGTGACGTCTCGTGTCGCGTTGTTTCGCCATGTTTGGTTGTAGTTTCACCATCACTCATACTCATACGGCGACGACATGTTATTTAACAAAGGCCTGCGGTTTAACTCTGAGAAAGGCAAGTGATGCATGGTGAAATAATACCTTTTATTAACCGCCATTTTGCAGTGATATCCAATAAAACCTCAGACCCTTCAGGTACAATGGATCTCATACACCACAAACTGTTCTGACTTGGAACCTAGCACCCAGTGCATCTAGTACGAGCGCGAGACCTGCTTCGAGAAACTCCAAACCGCCAACGACTACGGCAAAACACGTAGGGTCCGACCGCTACGCAGTTCTCTTGCGGCGAATCGAAGATCTAGAAAGAGTCCATGCAGACGACAAGAAAACCGTACGCCACCGCTTCCTGCGCATGCCCATCCAACGACCTTCTGACGCGCCTCGTGTGTGTAGCACCAAGCGGACCTCGACCGCCACAAATCTGAGCTCGCTCGTCTGACCAAGACGAACGCCGAACAATCCGAGAAGCTGGACAAGTTGAAGAAGCAAAACGACGCGTACGAGGTGCGCGTCCAGGAATTGAAAAAGACGCGTGCTGCCGAGCAGACTGAGCTCGAAGAACTTGGTGCCAAGCTGCGCGCGTGCGAGCGCGAACGCGATCAGCTTGCGAAGCGAGACGCCGAGAATGGGGACACCAAGAAGACGCTCTCGAGCGTGGAAGCAAAGCGGAGAGAGGACGTCAAGGAACGTGATCGGAAAGTGGCGGAGTTGGAGAAGACGCTGGTGGCGGAGAGGAAGAAGCGGGAGATGCTCGAGTCCTGTTTGGACGACGTGAGGAAGAAGGCCGACGAAGAAGCCGTGACACTACGCGCCGATTCCACGAGCTTGAAGCAGCAACTCGATGTTGCGCAAAAGGATGGTGAAGAGGCTCGACAAGCTGCAGAAGCAGCTCGAGATGAGGCCGAGAATCAAGAGGAGGAGCTTTTAGTTCAGCTGGAGCAGTGTAGGGTGGCCCTCGGTCGCGTGGCAGAAGAATATGCGCGACTAGCATCCACGACGGTGACCGCCAAAGCGCATGCCACTCTCAAGGAGGAACACCTTTCACTGCAATCGCGCTCGTTACGTCTGGAGCGGAAGCTCGCCAACTCGGAGGGTCAAGTAACAGAACTAGCGCATCTCATACGCCTGGCCAATGAGGAGAGCAAACTTCTCTTTGAGCAGCTACGAGATGCTGAAGAAGAGGTCGTTTTCTATTCTGGACTAC
Source organism: Xerocomellus chrysenteron (assembly GCA_038093415.1). Classification (NCBI taxonomy): domain Eukaryota; kingdom Fungi; phylum Basidiomycota; class Agaricomycetes; order Boletales; family Boletaceae; genus Xerocomellus; species Xerocomellus chrysenteron. The sequence continues at coordinate 4,942 of JBBPSD010000127.1, read as the reverse complement.
TCCAGGAGAATAGACTCGATCAAACCCACGGCCGCGACGACGAGATCTCTGGCTTGGAAAACAAGCTTGCAGCGCTTGGTCTCGACATTGTGCAGAGCCATGCTCCAGGAACCCTGGTCGAGTACCACGATGCAGCTCATAATTTCTACCGTGATCTAGCGGACGACATGCGGTTGCGAGTGGACGTTTTGGAGAATGCCGCTCACCAAGAACGGTCCGCAAATCGCGCTCTGGCAGAGGAAGTGGCTAGTCATATTGCTCTGCGGGAAGCGTCAAGCGTCGAGCTTCAAAGACTCCAAACAGAGCTTGCGGAGGCAAACCGCAATCTCGCCCACGAACAGGTCTCACTGGCGGAGCTCCGTCAATCTCGAGATGACCTACATGACACGGTTAATGTGCTGGAGAAACAACTCGGCGAACAGGTGTCTCAGCACAAGGCAGCCTTGCAGAAAGAACGGGATATAGCACACAAGCTTTCTATGCAACTTGGCATGAGCAAGACGGCCGAAGACACTCTCAAGGCAGAAATGGAGCAGTATGTCCGCATGTCGATTGACCATGTCACCCGTCACTGATCGTGTGCACAGATTGACCCTCGAGCTGACCGACGCCTCTCGATTCCAAGACGCATACTACAAGTTGTTGGATGAGACAGAGGGTCTTTTGGCACGCAACGACTTGGCAGAGGAGGAAGCCGAACGTCTGAGTCAGTTCAACGCAGAGATACTCGGACATCATAATCCTGCCCAGAGGATAGTCTACGTGGACCGGATACGAAGGGAGCTAGCAGATACGAAACAGGTTCGTACGGCTGTCATTTTCCGAGGGCGCGTTCTCAAGGTGGTTACAGAAACTGCTCGTGTGCACGCGCGAACGCGATACGTTGGCAGCGTCAAACGACGATTTGCATCACGAAATCGAGCTGTACAAGTCGTCGGTGGTGCCAATCGAGAGCAAACCGCGTTCGCAGTTCATCCGGGTCTCCAGACAACCTCTGACTAACCAAAGCCTGAACGCGCGCTCTCAAAGTCCCACCAAACATAATATATTGGAGCATCTACCTGGACCTGGCGATATGACTTTGGAAGAACTGACGTGATATACCCCCTGTGAATACTATATCTATCCTGCCAATATTATGGTCATTCTTGCATCTTGAGACGTCTCTGGTCCAGGAGCGTAAGATTATGTACCATTATTCGACACTAGGTATACAACAGTGAGTCCATGTCGAAAAACAAAAGTGTCCCGAATAATATGACTGCGAAGAATCTACACATCTAAAACAGTGATAGCCGATGCATCTCGTGTTCCATAGAATAACCTTCATAATGCTTCCAAGGCTCGTCGTCGTCTCTCAACTCGTGCACGCGGGTATATCGACTTTTACGCTCCCTCCGCTTCCGCCACCAGAAACTGCAAGCCACGTCAGCCGGATACCCAACGTCGGGTCATCGACACTCACATGAACACGATGCCTCCTCCGATCAAGAAAACGACGGCCATCACCCCACCGATGATGGCACCCTCGTTCCGACTCAAGAACGCCGCTACCTTGTCCCACCCGCTCGGGTCCGGATTCGAATACACGTAGTCCCTGCCCGGAAGCTCGCTCGCGCTCGGCGGGTCGCTCGGGTCATAGCAGTACTGCGAGAAACAATTCGCACACACGTCCGAGCGTGGCAGTGGCGGCGTGAGCGTGAGCCGAGCCCGATCGAGCGCGGCGCATTGCAGACATTTTCCCCAGTTGGGGTCGGGAGAGGTGGTGTTGGGCTTGAATCCGCCGAGAGTGTTTTGGAATGCCTGGTTGATGAATACGGCGGTCGACAGAGAGCTGTAGGAGAATTGCAGGTCGCCGGTGCTAGATGTTGATCGGCGACGTGAGTGCGCGAAGGGCGGGAATACGGAGTGGGGACCTACTTGGACGCGGGGGCGCTCCCGTCCAACGGAGGCGAATTGGGAATGTAGATGATCAGAGGGTACTCTGCAGGGATTTGACTTGGATTACACCCAAAGAACGTTGGTCTTTGATTGACTCCCGTGGTGACAAAGTCCTGTGCCGACGATGGAATAGGAGGAAATGCTTGATGAGATGAAGAGAGAAGAGAAGAGATTCGCTGCGAGGTAGTCAGAAGCGTTGTTCCACTGTCGTGCATTTAGTTCGCGGGGGCATTCGTATGACGCAACGACAGTGACTGACTTTGGCCATTGATTGGAATCGTCTGCACTTGCGTCCACGGCGACAACGACATCGACCGCTCTTGCTTTTGTGAATAGAGTCCCCAGGGGTATCTGCTCCAAGTTGGAACCACCATCCACGAGTGAGAGCCACTGTGAAGAGGAATCCTGGAACGTAACAGGGTTGACACCTTGAAATGCCTTCCGCGACGTAAGATATGGGTCTTTGGGCTACGGCAAAGCTTCCACTCACATTCGGCCAGTTGGCGACATTAAAGGAACGTGATTGCACCCTCGATGACAGTTGATCGTAAAGGAACTGCATTCCAGCGACCTCGCCATTCTGGTCGTCGAAACCTGTGAAATTGCCATTCGGCCCGTCTACAGCCTGCCAAGAGAAAGGTCACGAACAACCCGGAAAAGAGACCACAAAGAAGTACATTGAAGATGTTCGCACTCGAACCCATCATAAAGCCAACTTGGTCAAATCCCATCACACAAGCGGATGCGCTGGAGGCAATTCCATTGACTAGATGCGTGCCGGAATAAGCCATTGGGGCCATAGCAGACAAGTTCGGATCCCAAGACCCAAACTCGAGTGGTGTGAACTGCTACCGTCAGCCAAACGGACAAACGAGGAGAACGCTCGGGTACTCGCCTCGTAGACTACCGAATCCAAAGACACGACCGTTGAATTAGATCCCGAGGGTAACGAATCAGCAGCTATGATAGGGAATGGCATCGATTGATTGGCATAAGAAGGTAAGAGTGGAATTTGTGACCAAAGCTGGCCTGCACCATGTCCAGTATTATTAGTATAAAAATTACTCCTGGTCGTTTGATTCAAGAAATGGTACGAGAGTGCTCGCCCCCACAAGTCGCTGATGCTGGTATCGCTACAGGACATGTCAACGTTAGCACATCGAGACGATGGAAGAACGGACATTGACGTATTGGCCTTGGCCTCGACGCTTGCAAGAATGCTTCCCCAATACGCTTGGTTGTCTCCGTCGCCCAGATTGATGCTGGACGGCGCGACGAGATCCCAGTCCAACATCCATCCTGATAGACCGCCACTGTCTCCGTACACCAAGGCAGACGGACTTGGCCAGTCGTTCAGCATCAACGACGCCGTAAGCCATGATCCGCCTACGTGACTGTCAGGAGATTGCACAATAGCGCCCGAGTGACGTACCAGATGAACCAGCGAGATACGAGGCGGCCTGGAGTAGTCCGCCTGTGCCTAATGTTTTTGCGGTGCTATTTCTCGCGTCCAGCGCTGAAAGGACACCTGCTCCGAATTGTGCCGTGCGATATCCCTGGCCACCAACTGCGACGCCTATTCTCGGCAAGGACTTGAACAGGGAGAAATTGTAGCCAATGGAAGAACCGTTCCCGACCCAGCCTGACCATGCGCTGGGAATGACATTGGACTCCCTTGTGCTAACGTACGAGACCTCCTGGGAATTCAACGTCTGAGTTTCTGGGGTGAATGTGCGCACGAGGACACCGTCGGATGACTGGGGGCAGGGGACATTGATGGTCGGCGCGTAGTCAGCGAAGGAACCCTGGGCAGCAACGGACGAAGCAAACAGGAGAAAGAAGAAAGAAACGGTCATTAGCACCGTGACGAGGCAGCATGCTTGACGCAGTGGGAAATTGACTATTAGTTTTCATGGGTTGCGTTGCACCGCGTTGATCAAACTCGGCTGTGTTGCCCGGCGTCATTAAAGGGTGTTCGCCACCTCAAGTCTCGTTGTCAAGTACATACGTGAAAGATCCGTCTGGCGCAGTCCACAGCCGGGATGTAATAGCGTGTAAATATATTGTACACCGGTATGCAGCCAACCAATCAGCGATATTCGGTAGAATTGTGTTCCGAACATGGCGTAGCTACTCCACATCGAGTGGCGAGACTGACAGGGGTGATGCGAGGATGTGAGCAAGTCAACAGAGAGGGTGGGAGGAGAGGGTGGTCGGGAATGAGTCAAGGTCACCGTCGCGGGCGATGAGGACGAGGAGAAATGGAGATGACAAAGCTTTGTGGTTACATAAAACGTTCCATCCACTGCTCTTGTCAGCAGCTCTTCGTCTCCTCTCACCATCACGACCTCCTCACACGACAGTGTTCTAGGCAACGTGCAAAAAGACGCACACAACAGGACATGACCAACATCGCAGAATATATCGTGGGCACTACTACAGGGTTTGGGTGCAGAGAAAAAGAAGAATGGATTCGGTGCGTGGCCTGGGCTGGGTTACTATCGAGAAGATGAACAACGAGCGGGCAGATGCAGAGACAACGATGGGTGGCCTTGTCAGTCCTTGGGCGTGGGCGTCTCTAGCTTTTCCCCTTCTGGCTTGGGATCCTGTGTTTGTTGTGGCTGCTGCGGTGGTTGGCCGGCCAATATCTGGCTGCTGAGCTGAGCTTGGCCGCTGAGGGCGGCACGGAGGGCGGCGTTTTCGATGCGAAGTTGATCGACGAGGGCTCTGCATTCCTCCCAGCGGCGATTTGCCTCGTCGGCAGATGCGAGTGCTGCGTCGAGCAGCTGAGAACGAGACTCGAGGGCCTTGACCCGTCTGGGACGAGGTGAGTGTGAATAAACCGAGCGTGGGGAAGTGGACGCACTGGTCTCTCCGCTCTCTGAAGGCGCGCTGGGCTTTCCTGTTCTGCTCGGCGCGCTTGCTCTGGCTGAGCTGGCGACCGCCGGACTTTGGGGACCCGTCCAATGGGTCCATGTCCTGGCCGTTGAGCGAGGGATCG